>JTDE01021910.1:35963-70820 GCA_014338405.1 Paragonimus skrjabini miyazakii | reverse complement strand
AAAAGCTAACAACTTCGGGTTTCGATTGCGCAACAATATCTTGAATGGATTCAGTTGGTTGACTTGGTGACCTGTTGTCATGAGTTGTTTAGCAATCGATGAAATTGGATTTTGAACCGTCAGTGCACCAAATTGAGGCTGATGCGTCATCTGTTGTTTCAACCATTTCGGGCTGTGTTCGGCGACTCACTGTGATAATTGTCGATCTGTTCTGTCTATGTAAACGTCACTGCAACTGCAAGTGAACTGGTACACAACAAGGGAGGCGGAAAAATTTGACAAACTACTTTCGCGATTGCGGAGAACTGATCTTCTGGTGGTTTGAAATAAGCGCAACTGCGCAGCCGCATATGTTCTAGTCAGAGCAGACTTTAATTTGTGCTCTATATCGCTGGCATAACATTGAAATAAATGACACGTTTCTCAATATGGAAGACCAAACTCTTTTAGATTTGTAACAGGTATCGAAACAAATAACTTACACAATATTGTACTGTTGCACTCATACAGTACGTTTTTTCGTCAGTGTTAAGTACGCATTAAGTCACAAATTCCGTACATTTGAAGCAAAAACTTGGTTAATCAAATTGGATAACCAAATACGTTTCATGCTAAACTTAACGCACTAATGCGACGCTTCCAACTATATAAAACGCACTACTCACGTTGTGTTTTACAGTCCACGTGGAACATACTCGTATAGTGTTCTTAATAGACTATAAATGAATAGGTACATTTGAACTTGTGTACCTTATAAGTTTGGGTGTAAAGGTCTAAACATATATGAACTGTTGAAATAATTTTGTCACGACCTCTAGTCCACAGAAATTGAAAGATTGTGAATACATCGTGCTCTAGTTTCAATGATTTCCCTGAATACTAAGACAATGATATCGTAGGTTATACTTACATTATGTAACTTGATAAGAAGTCGACATTATTAAATAAATTTTTTGGTTGATGACTTTAAAATAGAACTAGTTCAAACCTTCATTGATTGAGCAAACACAACAAAACCAAAATACTTATGAGAGATTTAATGTTTTGATAAATTTATGTTACTATCTTTAAGCACTATCATCAATAAGGTTTAATTAATCGATCTTTTTTAAATCTTAACTGCTCTCAAACTAAATGCTTCTCTTTGCTCATTACTTTCGTTCAGTTGTATTTTGTTCAGTTGCATGCCATGTAGCTTTTTTACGTCAAACCTTTTTCAATTATCTTCTTCTTCACAGGCAAACTAGTACGTCGACATCGTATTCCAAAAAATGATGTTGGTGACCCTTACAATTGGAGAGATCTCAATCTGGGAATCAATTTGGCCGTCTATGGACGAGTGTACCGTATCACAAACTGTGATAAATTTACGCATGTAAGCCGATAATTTTCTCACTTCATTAGTCACGCGCAGGTTTATAACTTAATTTTGTTCCATATAACAGGAAATCAAATAGCCTGAATTTCGAAATGAATCAAGTAAATACTTATTTCCATAGATAAATAATGTTCAAAACAAACGGAAGTTTGTGAACTTGATTCTACTTGTGTACATAGACAAATATTTTGAAAATGTGTGGTGCTTTCTAAAAAGCTTTCGCAGCGTTTCTATCAGAGTTCAGTTTCCTAAGCTTGTAAAATGAGCAACTTTAGGCCTTTCGAATCACAGACTTCATATAGTTTTAAAAAGAAAATTATGAAACAAAAATTTCATTCATAGGTGCGTGAACAATTAGGAAATTTTCTAAGTTTTACTTTTTTTCACTGAAACGTTTGTTCGAAATAGTAGAAGAAATTATGTTAACTAATTCAAAGAATTATTGTCCTGCCTTCTGAATAAAACTAGAGAGTTTTTGAGCATCCTACAAAGATTTGTCAGGACACAGTAAACTGCCATCAGTACATTAACATCCAGCGGTAACCAGGAATGCCTGGCAGAATTTCATTGAACTTCGTTAGAATACTTCGTTTCAGTTTCCGTTGTTCATTATAAAAAACAATATGAGCATAATAAAATATGGTGACAACAGAAACTTATGACAACGACGAACCACTCGAGCAAGTTATCTAAAAAATATTTGAAACTGAAAATGGCGTTTAGAGACAAGTTCGCAGTCTACATTGTGACTCAAATGGTCTTATACTTGTCACTGCACATTTATCATATTTGTAAAATACGAACGTTGTGACAAGAAACTGAAGCTAACTGTTTGGTGCACATGATTTAAAATTTGTTCAAAACTTGTGAAATTGCAGTTTAACTTAAAGATAAGTAGTGGTTTGATGTTTATATACAAACTTTAATGTTTTAAACGAGTAACTATTATCATTTACATCTGAAACAGTTAAACATAACAAACAAGAGTCATGGCTTTTAACTCGTCAAACATAGGGGAAACTTTTTTTAAATTTTGGGGGCTCACATTTTTACACCAAACAATGACCTAAACTTTATCATATAGACATGAACATGTACTTTACTTCAGGATTTTCTCGAAAGCGAAGGAGTCGAAGTAAACCCTCCTGAACCGGAGCCATCTGATCCATATTTAGATCAACGGGCTAAACGTGAGACATTGAGTATAAGCAAGACGCCCTCGTCATTTGACAAACGACGTCAACATCTGGAATTGGATCGTAAAGTGTTGCGTTTTGATGCCGTGTGGGATGATCGCCCCGAAATGTTCGGAGAGTGTAGGAAATTTATCATTCATGTGAGTATTTTCAGACACTGACCTTTTTTTAAAGCCTGCCTTAGGTTTTGTGAGCTTACGATGTCAATGTACATTCAGATCCCAAAATTTGATGTTATGATACAAACATTTATTTTTAGGAACACGACCCTCAAAACAAAAAGATGTTTTCGCTTAATTTAACAGTAGGGCTTTTGTTGCATTTTACATCCATACTTTACTCTAGTCGACTACACACGGTAGAAGTGTGGTAGCAAAACTGACCATGAAACACTGTCTTTAAAAAACAGCATCGGCGAAAACAAGTAACCAACCAACCACAGGTTTCATCCACACGCCAAATTGTTATCCTAAGCAACAGTTGTCATTATTTGACAATCGCTGCAAATACTTTGCATGTAGTGTGTTTTCTCAAGTACTCATTAAAAGCCTTTTCAAACACTTCCTTTTAAGCTGTGCAAGGGTTGATACCAAACTAATCAACTACATGTTACAGGAAACAAAGTGAAACTGAGGTTTTCATATGGAGGTTTTTTGCCTTTACATTGACCACGTAAACGACCGATCTACCCGCCACCCAGTTTTTCTCTCAAAAACCCAATCGAGTTTTCCTGTTTGAAAACATGTGTTTAATTTTACTTACCGCTGACTTAGCCTACTAAAAACTGTCTTTTTGTTAGAAAATTATTTATTCTGCTTTATTTCCATTAACTTACGCAGGAAAATCCACAGGGACATAATGCAGTTCACTTTAACAAGTAGCTTTTCTGACACTCTTTAAAGAGTACTATCGTCTTGCCTTGTATTATGGGTTATCAAAGTTGGAACGTATCACAGAATTGTTTGGGGTTATAACGTTGTCGAATTAGTAATGATTAACATCAAGTTGGATTAGTTGACCCTACTTTTAAGTATGACAGACTCTGACGTCAACGTATAAATAGAAGTATCCACAAACTGAGCCTTCATTTGGGACAAGTTCCAAACCCGGTGAAATATATTCAGTGATCTCACTTCCACTCAACGAAACATGCAAATAACTTATGTGCAACAAGTTTTCCATCTTATATGATGGTTCTGTTTATACCAGTAAATCAGTTTAGACTATCTTCATTCGTGCCACAAAACGTTTTCTTTCATGTATCACTTGTCTTAAACTATGTTGAGTTGTCCATATCAATACTAAAATGTTCCTTACAGCATGAGATCAAAACATAAGTTCACCAATTAGAGTACGCCCTTGTTTGCATAAATTTCGTGTTTACGGTATCCTACTAAATGAGTCAATTGTCTATCTGGAAGAAGAGCACGTCGAAACCCCCAAATCACGTCACCAACACAAAACCAGTAATAGTGACTGGCAAATTTTACAGAGCTTATTCAGTTATACTGTTTATCTGTTTAACTCAAAATAATATTTTTCACTATCCATCAACAGTATTATTTGGCGGATGACACACTAGAGGTACGTGAAGTACATCAGGTCAACGATGGTCGTGATCCGTTCCCATTGCTCATTCGACGAGGGCGCATTCCAAAAGACCGCGATAATGTTCCACCCACATTTCCTAGTGTTGTCATGGAATTGACCGGTAAGTCGATCAAAACTGACATAATTAGCCATGTGCTTGGAAGGTGATCGTTGATGAAGATAAACAACCATTTCTGGCTGGCTACTTGCGAGTAGTATAATATTAAATGTTTATCAAATTGCTGGTTTCAGGTCACTTGATAGCCTTGGAACGATAAACAGGTTCGAATAATTAGTGGCGAAACTGACATTATACAGACCACAAAAACCCGAATTCGGACGAGATTAATGACGAAAATATGTAAAAATGTGTGCATTAAACTGCCTGCTGTGATGCTGTTACACTCATCAATCGGTATTTATGCTTGTGTGTGTGTGCACACGTATTCTCATTCGATCTCCTCATACGTCTCTCCGTTTTACTCTTTTTGGGATTCGTGTTGAGTACATAATTATTCAATGCAAGTCATCTGTGGTGGCGTATGTGCGCCGACACTTCTTGGCTCCGGCTACGGTGACAGGCTAATCCGGAAACGATTAAGACCAAACATGTGAACAATTAAGACATGCAAAATTGGGTGATTCTCCTTACGGCCTCCACTACTCTTGAATGAGACTCTTTGATGTTCCTCAGTTAACTCGAGTGCAGAAACTGTTTTATGCATATTATGGATACATATTAGATATTCACCCAAAAAAGTGGATAGAACTATTTACAAGTGCATTCCATTGAGTCATCATTGAGATCGATTGAGTATTCAAAATTTTCGAATAGCTTTTATGCAATCGGTAATAAGGTTGATGAATATATTCTTGCTTCTGACATAAAAACTTTCAACAACCAGATTTTTATATTGGGAGCAAAACGTTAACAATCAACTGCGTTGTCCATTGTTTGCAGGTTATTCATGTGGTTATTTGTTTTGATGTTCATTCTTTAACTAACACTATCCAGACTAACTAAAAATCATGTTGGGTAACGCATACCACTAAAGTGTTAGACATGAAGACAGGTATATGAAGACCTGTAACTAGATGTTATAAAAGCAAGGAGAAAATCAAAAAGCTGCATCTACTGAAGGCGATTGGAGTAGAAGAACATAATAAATTCAATAGATTTACCAACAAAATGATGTTGAAAACAACTACACCTATAACAGAAAGAGAAATACTAGTGTCATAGCCAATCTTGGAATGTTTGAAAATTACACAGGGTTACAAATAAGTCGGAAGCAAGACTTATAGTTGAATACTTTCAAACTTAGTAAAACATCCTTCAAACATCACATCAGATAATCAGTTATTGAAACAACCAGACATTTTATGGAATGGCTTTCATAAAAGGATTTCCAATTGAAATGTAGATGTTGACATGTGCCAAGAAGCTAACAATATTTCTATCTTTTATTAAGTGTAAATCATGCACAGAGGCAATTGGGGTCGTAAGAACAGCGGGCCCGTAGATGTGGATTGGTCTGCGTGACAAAGAAGGAGCACATCTCCGAATTTTACGTTTTCCAATACTTTAAGAAGAAACGATGCGTCTCTATGGTGAATAGTTGCAATACTTTACCAACGAATCTTCGTAATAATTATTTTCAACATTCAGTCCAATCCGTGAATAGTATGCTTTGGGCTATAGTTGGTCCTGACAGAGTTCATGAAATAGTAGAGCAGTAAATCAGTACGAATATATAATGAAAAAATAAAGGAAACACGACGAAACAAAAACAGTTGGACTTCATGAAAAAGAGGAGTAAGTAGCTTAGCGGACACATGCTCATCAACGTCTGCGACAAAGTATCATATCAAAGCGTTTCTAACCTGCTGGGTGGATTGTTATGAACGCTTAACCCGGACAGACAGTACCTTGCAAGCCTTGCTAACCAGGGCAGTCACTGATTTCATAGCTGGTGAGTTCTTTGCCTTGCGGTTTCTTCCAAACCCCAGTAGCCACATTGAGCAGTGTATGGTAAGGGAGTTGCCGGTCGACATACAGAGTATGTGACTCACCCAACAAAGACTACATTTCCATTACCTCGGTTGTAGGTCGCGAACTTGAGCACTTCCGAAATACACGTCGACGGACCGCCCCGTAGCTCACAGAGACAGTCCATTTAATATGGGTTAATTATGGAAGATATAGGTCGTCGAATACCGAGAGTCGATACACATCTTCCGCAAGAATAGGCCTTGACTGTGATTTACGCAGCGAAGCAGAACGCGCATACGCACATTGTGAACTCTGTCTGTTATCGACATTCATATGTCTGTGTGACGCCACAATTAAGAGAGACTGGAAAATATATTATTCGCTCTCTCTGTCTTCGTGGATTGTTGTTTATTGATATTACAATGGGATTACAATAGGATGAAACTACGCAGGTAGATGAGGTGTACGACAATCTCCAACGGTGTGTCTCTTACAACAAATGTTAGGTCGGGGAGATCTCAATCTCGTAAGATTACTTTGTATTTTGAAAAGTACATACAATACAGACCAGCTATATTATTCATACACTTTAACGTGGTCTGCAAGTTCTCCGTTGAACAATTAGGCGAAACACTGTCGTGCGCAAAAAACCGTTACTGATCACCAAATACAGGATCATCTCTTCAAAAAAAACTGAGTATACCTTTCGAACTTTGCTACCAGATGAGAAATGTAATTCCAAATTAGACAGGCAGGTGTCAGCTGTTCTTTTTGAGGCAACACATGTTTATCAGTATGTCTGAGTGCAATATGTTGAAATTTATTTCAACCACAAACCCCTGTTAGGATTCCCAGAATAAGAGGATGGAATTCCATATATAGATCCACCGATATTGTTAACCTGGACAGTGATTTTAAATATATGTAGCTATAAATCTTATCTTATCATAGGGTTCAACGACGCCACAGTCGATACTCTGAACCGCCACAACCACCGAAAATGGTCGACTTCACGCAGCACATAGATATTGAGTCTAGTTGAAGCGACCAGGTACGAAGGTTATTATAAATAGGTTGTATACTTTTGATATTGAAGCATATTCTAAAAATCAGCTGACCTTCGGAAGTTACTGCTTATGTGAAACTGTCTTGGGAAGCATGCAGATAGCCAGCAGCAGTCATCCTTATTTCCGGACAGTTGACCGACGGTAGCAGTGTGCGTCAACGTACAGACGGTGTTCGACCTTTTACTGTGAAATAATTCGAATCAAACCGGTCACCAAGAAATGCAGACACGAGCAAATCCAGATCCATTACTTTCGATGCGAAAAACGGCAAAACTATTCATCCGGAGGACGCGATTTTTAGACTATATCAGTGTGCTCCGAAAACAATCAATCTATAGCAGGTTGAGGTGTACCATGTTTACTAATTGAGGGGTGACTGTAACATTTGTAGTGTCGAAGGGTCCGTGTTTTCCGGTAGCGTTACCATTGATACAGACTGACTTAGATATTCAGCTGCCTCACTTCCCATTGATTGCAATTCTGATGCATGGGGCCGTATACATATTTCACTAGATCAGTAAGGCTTGGTGCCACAAACATGTATGTTGTGTTTCCAATTGAGCTACCAGCTCCGCACGTCCAATATTGCGTCATCTCTGTAACGGGCCACTGAGTTATATCAGGCTTCGTCTACTATGTAACAGCGATTGTATTGAATCGACATTAACAAGTTGGCTGGGATTCGCGGAAATTTTCTGCGACGTCGAACGTGTAAGGTTATTGTGTGGGTGAGTTTAAAGACTGACACTAATGTGCATACGATGTATGTTGAAATTTTGACGTACCTTTGATTAGTATTGGTCTAACACAAGCAATTTTCCAATAACCAACAGGTTTGCATCGCGATGCGCTGTCTAATTTTATCCACGGAAGGCGCAGAAACATCACGAACCATCCATACGTATTAGTGGAAATAAAGTATCATATATTCCTGCTTTGTGGGATACGAGTTGCAGTTTTTCTTTATGTACAACCTTGTGTTTAACAAGCAAGAATGCACTAGTTGAAGGCAAACGTGCAGAACGTTCAGTATGAAAATAAACAGGAATTTCCTCATCAATCTGAGGAATATTATGGAATACAACTGACAGTAAACACTATAGATAAGTTCGAGAGCTGCATATTTTTTAATATGATATCCAGGTAAATAGTGTCCTGATTCTGGATACAGAGATCACTCAGGGCTATAATACTTTCGCCTATCAAAGCATCCGCCTCAACTGTGCCAAGTTTTGTTTGAAACGTTTAAATACACCTATGCATTGCGTGCTGAGTTCACATTAAAGGACTGTAAGACGTATGTCGAAGTAGCATTTACTGAGTCACAAAAATTTGCCTGTAGTGATAAAAACTGCATCAAACCATGAGGTTCTCATTGAAGTGTGCTGCGTATAAAGACTACCACAACGCTACTTCAGAATGGATAAATATGACACATCTTGAAGCATGCTAAAGACCCACACGGGGCAATGAAAACCGCATAGAAGGTAAATTCCAGATGCCATCCGAACTTCACTTGGAAAGCCTCAGTACCTTAATGCTTAGTGTTTGATTGTAGACATAGGGTTTATGATTTGGTTCCATCCATCTCCAAAGATCTGCTTCTAAACTGGAGTATGTCGTCAGGGATGCACAGTAGTTAAACAATCACCTCAACCATTTTATTCAAATAAATACCTGATGGTCTTTAGAATGGGCATTTGCTTAACACCTGTGCAATGCAAGTAATCGTTGGTGGCCAACATTGACTAATGCACACTGCGTAATCTGAAATTCTGTCGGAGACACAGGAAGAAGAACTTCACAATGGTGTAAAGGAAGCAAACACAAGCTCACAAACAACTGACAGTGTGCAATATTAGAAAAACAAGCAGTCTACTTGAGGCATTAATGATGTTGTGTCTGTCAACGGAAAGTAAGTTTACTCAAATTAACTCCAAAGTTGATTTGTCTTAACTATGGTACTCAGTAGAATGACGACGATAGTGATACACATAGACAGGTGGTTCTAATCTTTACACATTGGAACACTAAACTCTTGTACGGGTAGACATGTGAACCGATACCATATGGTTTGGTGGGCAGGTGTCCGGTGTACCAAACTGAACTAGCTTTCTTATACTTATTCACAGGTTGTCGGCTCAACTCCCAGGACGCATGTTGATGAGACCCAGCAAGATCGAAGGGACTGTCTAAAACTTTGTTGGTGACCACTGAAACGAAATGTCTCGGAATACTTCTTCAGGGCCTTCTGGGGTTAATGATGGAAGTTGGTTAATTGTAAATGGATGATTGAGTTCGACTCATGAGAAAATGACGTGTGGCTACTGAAGAAAATAGAATATTTGTCACCTTTCAAAAAAATCTTGTCAAAAGTTGAAAATCGTGAATATAGCAGCGGATTAATTGTGACGTTCGTCGTATGAGAAAGCATTATCCGACATGGTCAACTGCCCTAACAAGAAATGTACTGCTAACCCAAAAGCACGTGGTGGACTGATCCGTCTGCGTCATTCGCAGTGGTTTGTACAAGCGTAATAGGCTCTATTTGCAACTAATTGCAACGATTCAGCGATGTCTAACGTTAAGTCAGTGAAGTTATGGGCAACACACTCCCGTCTCCAATACAACTGTCTGAATTCACATATCGATCTGAGAACAGTGGACATTTCCAGCATTGAACCTCTTCAAAATGAGCGCTTCTGGATTGTTCCTTATTGAAACGCAACATTTGTTTCAATGCAAAAGAAACTGGCCTGCTACGTAAGTCAGATACCTCCGTGTAACCGTCCAGTTCATCTCAAACCAATACTAGCTGGGAAAGCGTGAACCGAATTCGGCATGATAATGTCGTCCACCTTCAGTGCAACATGTATTTCCAAACAAACCCCAAGCTCCATTCTTTGTCAGTCCTTGCCGCATTAACTCGCTGATAGTAACACGATCACCATCTTGTAGCCTTCGTAAACTGAATTTTCCCTAATGACAGTACCCTTCGCCTTATCAACGCAAGAAGTTTGCCAGCTTAGAAATTTTTGCTAGCTAACGAGGGTACTTGAAGCTGGAACATCAAACCATTCGACTAGCTGAAAAGGCAGAACCAACAGAGGCTATGGCAAAACCATCAAAGTTGGCAAAATTGCATATTGCGTGGAAACTGCCTAAAGACGAAACCACAAATGGCCAGTGGGAATCTTAAACTTATGGTTTAAAAGGAATATCGCGTCTCCTTAGAATTTTCTACCCACATTAGTTTCGTTTCACAACAAACAAAATTATTGCCTCTTCTAGCGAGCCGTTACGATAAAAAGTAACGGATTTGTCAACGGCCTTCTTGGTCTGACATCTCTGTGTCGCCTTGCATATAACCGAAAGCCTTAACTGTAGGTGATACATTTCATCTGCCCTCTCCTATTGCCATCATTATCACCATCATCATTGTCAGCAATACATCAGTGTTTCCGATTGATGCTTAACTGACGCACAACCGTGAAGAAGAAAACAAGAAAGCAAACCCTGTACGGGAAGAGAAAAATAAGAATGGGAGGGACAGGGACCTAACATCTAGAAATCACTTCGTCTGCATTAAAGCATTCGGTATCGAGATGCCTACACCGTACAAACAAACAGTTAAGCGGTAAGTGAAAGTAAAACGTCATCAGCAAAACAACATCCTTACGGCATTCACTGCCCCACATTATTAAATACACTTACTTCACAAACAACTCGACCAAACAACGATAGCGTTCACACCACTGAGCTTAGTTAACCGAAATCTTACCTAACGTCTCCAGCTACCGACTCTGCGAGTCACAAAGGCTCCAGCCTGGGAGACGAACACGATCTACAGTGTACAACCCCTTCAGGAACGATCTCATTTCTCTATGTCACGTCATCATCTGTCCACCTCGCATCTCAAGACGGTCGGTTACAGCATTGGCAAAGAGTGCTCCGTGTGACAGACAACCAGCTGGCATCCTTAGTACATAATCTAACGATCTAAATCTGTGCAAGTGTAAGGAGTGGACGAAAGAATTCGTTGGACAGCTAGTACCAAACATCCGCCTCCTAACCTCTTCGTTACTTACTAGCTGGTGCCACTCGACACAAGTGATTAAACGCAAACATCGGTAGTCAAATACCTGAAGATGATTTACGCCTTCTACTCTGAATGGCCGGGTTTCGCTGCGGTAAAGTAATACAGCCCTCAGTATTATCTAATATACGCGACCCTCAAGCTTCAGAGAAACACCTCTCTGTCGCCAAAGATGCTTCAGATTAGCGAACACCGCTCTGGCCTTAAAGATACGTGCTTTTATTTCATTCCCTGCATCTCCACCGCCACTAATGCAGCTTCCCAGGTATACAAACCGGTCAACAACTTCCACGACTTCATTATCTAACATTAAATTCACGTGATCACAACAATCTTCCAGAAGCAATTTGTATTTTGGGACTTCAAACCGCATTCCGAATTATGTAGCGGAACGCGAAATAGCCTCTAGAACTGATTGTATTGCCTGGAGAGTTGTCAGACAGCAACACCTTGTCGTCAGCGTAATCAAGATTAGTCAGTCTTCTACCAGTTAGTAGGTCCACGCCGAAATTTTGTGAGTGCCACAGACAATCCTCCATTGCATCGTCCATCTCAAAATTAAGCAAAAATGGTGGAAGTGGACAGCCTGGACGCACGTCACTCATGGTAGTGAAACAGTCAGACAGTTAAACGTAAACCCTAACTTGAGCTGAAGTATGGAAATAAAGTGCCGACAGTGTGTTTACATACGTGGTCAGTATACGCTTCTGCATTTAGGCGCCTCTAAAAGTGTAGATCGACCTAGTGAATCGAGCACACCTTTATAGTCAACAACTACTTCAACTATTGGCCGGTGGTATACATTACGCTGCTGCAGGAGTTGACGATGAGTACAAATGTGATAACTACCTCCCCACCCAGAACGAAACCCTGCCTGTTCCTCCCTAATGTTTGCCTCCCGAGCTACAATGAGTGAACTAACTAATTTGGATGCCAGAACCCTGGTAATGACTGAGGTTCAAACGAATTCCTCTATGGTTTTCACAAGAGCCCCTGATATCTTTCGTGAATATGGGAATTATTATCGAATGACCCCAGTACGGAGGGACAGTATCCGTCGTCCACACAAACTAAAACAACAGAGCCAAAGCCTCTACAAACACCTCCCCATCTTCTTTGAAAAGTGCCGGTATGAGATCATCTGGATCAGCAGTCCTATTACGTTTGAGAGCCGAAATGCAATTGCGGATCTCAGTCTCAGTGGATGGTTCCAAATCTACTAACCAGGATGCTACATTACATGTTTCTGGCGGCAAGTCAGTAGAAACAGGAGGCCACCTAAATTGACCCCCAAAGTGTTTCACCCACCGCTATAACCTCCTGGACTTATTATAGGTGTGTTTCATCTGTCTCGCTGATAGCTTCACTGACAGAAGGTCACCTGGGACTAGCGACACGGATAAGCTTGAACAGTCTACCGATGTTCCCTAAAGCAAAAGTGGTTTCCATTCCTTAAATTTTCTCCATTAGCTAAACCTCACGATCAGGCGATCAGAGGACGCTTCAGCTTCTTACGAATATGCTTATTGGACTTTTTATATGAACCGCCGTCTTGGATTGCACTGTACTTCATGTGTGTCGTGCCATGCCCTGGAAGCATTGTGAAGCACGAAACCGATCACTGACTTCATCAAATGTCGAATAGATATGGCATAACTATCTAGGACTACTTACAGTTGCTTGCCATCATGAAACTGGATGGGTAAAATGCATGTCTGGGATTACTCCTTCTAATAGGCACATTTTTGATTCCTTAAGCTTGCTCGGTGCAAGCAGGGAGCATTTTTTCCTGCGATATCCTTCTGTTGTATACCTTTAGACTGGAAATGCGTGCGTCGACCCTTTAGCCGAAACACCTACGAACATTTGGCTCTGTGTGATCAACACGATGGTCACACAAGCATGATTTTGTTTTTAGCCCTCACTGGATGCACACACAGACGTGCACACTTGGAACCCTCGTTGTGTTCATTTTTATTGGCCCGGTGTATTACCAAGCACGTACACATTTGAAGCAGTAATAGTAAAAGGGTCGATTAGTTGAGCAATACGGAAGTCCATTATAATTATCCGCCATACAAGCCATTTTTTGTCGACACTTCGGTTGACTAGACGTGAGGTTGGTGGTAAACAGAAGTTGACCTGGCATAGCGAAATAAAGTCGGTCACCAAGGTGTTCGATACTGTAGATCAGGTGTGTTTCCCTGACTGAGGCCGTCGTGATTCACACAGTAGAGGGTTGGAGACGTTATGTGCGATGACAGCTAATCGGGCTGAGTGATATGGATGTTGTCATTGTTTGGCCGTGTTGTCTGTGAAGTAAATGCACCTACTGACTCCGGAAAGTGACAACCGTAAGGAAACTGTCTTGTTGATGACAATTTACATTCAATTATAGCTCGGTTATTTATTCGCAAAGTGTAGGCACTTGTAGGACATCTGTTTTTGGTGTAAACAACTGCTTCTAATAGTAAGGTCCATTTTTTTCCTTCTTTTTTCTATTGAGCAAGGTTTACATTTTTCTTCATGGCTGTATGACGATTAGGCGTCAGTGAGAACCACCGATGCACTGCAGTCTTTGACCATTATAGTTATTAGCACTCAAGTTATAGACGCTTTGTAGTTCGATGTTGAATCTTTGACAGTGATGATGATCAATGATCGAACAGATTTCCTTTTGTTGATCAGTCGACTTATCTCATTCTTGGTAGCCAAAATGTTCATCCACATATAAACAGAAATCATCCTGGAGTATCACATGACTTGCTACAGTCCCCGTCTATGACTGCTGAAATTTTTTCTGCATATTTCTATTTGAATTATGTCAAAAGGGACTAGAGACCTGGGAACACAATGTAGACAGTATAAAAAACAAGTTATTTGGTAAATGTCGGCAAGGTACCCCCAGGTCAACCACACCCAGTAGGAGAGGCTTGAAACTGCCGATGTCTTTAGATGAATAGCCTGATTCATAAATTATAGGAATGCAAACTCTTCTGACTGTCTGTCCGTTTGATCGACCTGCCCGTCCGACATAGGGCGGATACTCTTTACGATAATGAATGAAAGTTTATGATATATGTAAAACATCTCATTGCGCTCTCCACCGTGAACTCAGCTTACCCATTTTGAACATTCGGTAAGTAATTGCATCTACTCATCTCTCCGAACTTCATAATCTATGATGATGATGATGATGATGATGATTAAATTATCATTGAAGATCATCTGCTCATGCTCAATCCCGGCAAGTGATATGTAGCACGATCAACTCAGCAAACCACTGTGAATTAATCAAGTACCCAGTTATCTAATGTGCTCTGAACGACTAGTATAGGACCCAAGAGCTAAGTGCACCATCAGTTATTTGGATGTTCAGCCCATTGATCAAGCAAAGAGGCTTGAGTCCACCTATGTAAACCTGAACTTTCTAGTTTAACTATTGATAGGACTATCCCACACACTTCAAACTTTTATACATTTCAACTTTATTTTGTGTTTTTCTATTACTCCTTTTTGAAATATCTTAGAAAATGAAATCAAAGAATACTTCTCTCCCAGAGATTTTCGTATTGGTCAAACGGTGACCATTTTGGGAAGGAAGTTTCTCATCTACGACTGTGATAGCTTTACTAAAGCCTGGTACTATCAAAACTTCGGACTGACTGATTTCAAACCAGTGGATGTCACCGTAAAACCCCCAGAAATTGCCAAAAAGGTAGGCTGTTGACTTTTTTACGTTGTAATCGAGTATACGATTGATAACCTTCTTTAAAAAACTTGTCAACGAATTTAAACACTTGAGGTTGAACTGTCTACAGATTTTACACTGTGCTGCCGTGTGAAGTACATGGTCACACGCGAGGTGAAGACTATTAAGCTGACCGAGCTCAAACAAGGGCATTCGCGATAACGGATGTTCGAACCAGCAACCATGTGTCTAAAAAAGGAGCGTCGTTATGACTGAGCTACTGTAATTTGTACTTAACGATACAGTTAGGCACTCAACGGAGTTATACTTGGTCCTTCAGTTTAATACCAGAATGCTAACGTTTCCAGATATGCTTTCTAATTTATTCACAGTTACCTATTCTACCATGAATGCGTGTTCTATACGGTAGCAGATAGGTTTTACTCATAACAATGACAGTAACTTGTACTGTATGAAGTTGGTCGATTTGTTGACAGAACTAGAAAAGCCTGTAATCTTCACTGGATGAACATTATGTGAATGCATCTTATTCCAACGACCACAAGATAAATATTGATTGTAAATACAACAGCATTGTTGATACAATGATTGTTGTATAAATATATACAAACTTCAATTAGTTCCGAGCTCTGGGTAAGTTCCAGGATTGTAGTAGAATCCGGAGAAGAGTTACAAACAAAAAAGAGAAGTAAGTAGGACTGTTACACAAACAGAACAGGAATGAATGGAGTTGCGGTAACAAGGTTGATCATGAAAGAATAAACCAGTAGAAAGCATACACTGTTGACTGCCGGTAAACGGTGGCTTAGATGCATACTTTACTAACAGAAAAAATAACTTGCAGTGGGTATAGGTGAGGGGGATAGACAGGCGGAGATAGGGAAATACAACCTGGCCTAACTGATTAGAATTTGGACAATAGGTTTGTTGGACAGGACGAAGACCATGAGAAATTTTGTCTTCCTACCTGGAAGTCCGTACACAGCTTTCCTAAAGTCGTCCAGGATACCAAAGTCGACAGCTGATTCAGTTTAATGACTCAGTCTAATGTTTTGAATGCTTGCAGGAATAAAGCACTCAAACGGGTTGGAGACAGGGGATGTGTTAGAACCTAGCACCACTCTCAGCACAATCCATTTTCCATGACACAAGCCAAAAGTACACCCACGTGGTTCCATGCACTGAACAGCTCATCGGACAAAAGCAGTTTTCCATTACTCACGGCCATGACTGCTGGCGTAACGTACCATCTTCTACGTTATCTTTCCGGTATCCAGTCAAACGACGCCCTCGATAACCTAAACTGATACAACCTATATCAACTCATCTTGACTTTCAGTATGAATTGCATTCATCAATAAAGCTTCACCAAACTGCTTCTTCCGATTCACAAATGAGTTAGTATTCAGGTCCTGTGATACTGGTATAGTGATTATACAAAGTATACATCGGCGTTGTGACTGGCAAATTGGAAGTTTACAATACTGTTATATAAGTAGGCAGACAACATTTAAAACATCGAGGTTGACTACAAACAGAATATTCCTTCAGAATTCGCATTGCTCTATTTTTCTTAAAGGAAATGACGTTCGAAATATGGAAGAACTGGTGGCCTACTGGTAGAAGTGTGTGCAAACAGAAGTTTAAGGAATGGCCCAATTCTCTTATGAAATGAAAGAGTCAGAGGCTTGTAGGCAAATCTAACACAGATGCTGGATTGGCGGAAACACAATGTAATCACTACGTAACATAAATTATATTTCGATGGAAACGAGAAGATGCAAGAAGGAGCAACACAAACTAGGAGAATTCTTTGCGGAAGTTTCATGTAACGTAACTGGAACCACATAACTACACAGTGGAAACAAACAACCGAGTTGTTATAGAGACCTGATCATCCTCCTTGTCATTAACACCATTCTGTTGTATTCAGCTCAATGAACCCGAAAAATAACTGTCTTCTCTGAAGCCATCGACCATAAACGGTATGAGTCAGAAGGTCTAATGAAAAAGAGAAACTGAGATGAAAGTAGAAGAGCTGACAATCATCTGGATGTAGACAAGCCAATCATTATAACACTCCAACATATTGGTTGAATATTTCAACCACATAAACGACTAGCAGAACATTTCATTGCATATTGTGATCCGTTTAAACTGGCTGAAAATCGACGTCACCCAAACCTCTCGAAACCATTCGAGTGTACCAAATCGCATGGTAGAAGATTTGTTTACCCTGACCAATTTATCGGTTGGGACGACCAGATACTTCAGACTTAATAATATAAATGACCATCTGTTGTTTATGACGTAAGTAAAATCCATATGTTACGGTATGTGACTTCTCCAGCAACCATAATCCGGTTGCTTGTAAGTAATACGGAACCACTATGGTTAACACCGTTCAAAAGTGATTGTAGTCGTCGTATTTACACAGATTTCTCAGTCAGCCCTTTCCGAAAAGAAACAATGGGGTCGAGTCTAGTACTTGTTAGAGCACCACAGTAGCGCAAATCTTTGTCGCTGCCGGAAACCAAAATTCGATAATACTCTAGTGAAACAACTATTCTCAGCAATGTGTCATTAACCTCATATTAATCACGACTGAATCATCGTATGCAAAACCTCAACAATATTTAGCTCTGAGTAGTGCTCGTTCGTTCCATCATGTCTAGCGAAGACACAATAACTATCCTGCTAGCTTCGACCGATGACCTTAAAATTAGGACTAGGTTCAAGGCTGAATTCAGAGAAATCGTTAAAGCTGCTGAACGTTCTGGCTAATATGAACTGATATCTCTCAAAATTGACCAGCCCTTCTCGAAAAGAATCGTTGGATCCGAGTTTCACTGTTGTAAACGCTGGTCAGTAGTGCATTTCTTTGTCACGATTTTGTACTTAACTCCAGCCACCTTTGCCTGAGGTAACCACCCTGACTCCTGCTCTACTGACCTCATAATAGAAACGGTCGAGTTGTTACGTGCAAACGGTACAACTCCGTCCACTGGGTCACTGAAACAGTGCCTCATTAAGAGAGTGAAGTAGTTCTGTGACAGTGACCTCCTTGATGAAGCAACTTGATGAAACTTTCTATGAGAAGACCGATACGGATATTTATTATCATAAGGTTACGGAAGCTAACGATTTTGAACCGGGAAATTTTGTCATTACAACCTGCCGTATGGAAGTTATCGAGGACTTGATGATGAATAGTCCTAGCGAGGATAACAATCTAAAGCAGTTATTGTTGACCGGGACCGCATTATATGACAGTGAATTCAATTATACTCCGTAGAAAATTTTCATCTTACTGTAAATCGTAATGTAATGATTATTACTGATAGAACTGTTAGTGACAGTACTATAGTTCAAATGGTGCACTATCGTCCCATACAGAAGTGAAAGTCAAAAACCTCAACTTATAAACCATATCGAGTGGTATTCCTGTTATCTTATAAAACAAAGTCAGTCAGACATGATAAGTAGCAGGTGAATTCATCAATCTTCCTGACCTGTATGACCAGAGTGGATTATGCGTACGTGATCATGTTAACTGTACACTAGAACATTCGTAACGATCGAATGAACATACAACGTTAATATTAAAAATAATAACTGTTTAGGTTTTCTTTGTTATCGAAAAATAATCAGTCTCATACATGGTTAAAATGGAACTGCCCTAGTTAGACCATTCGTGTCCGTCTACTACTCACAGTTATCGTGGACATTTTGGTGTACACGTTTATTTTCAATAGTTTACAGTGTACTCGTTTACGGCTACTGAACAAACGCAGCTAACTAAAAAAATAATTACTGATAAGTAGTTTGGCACATTTGATGATTTAGAAGAGACCCATTTGCGAAAAATCTGGACTCCGGTTGGATTCGCACCAGCCACAGAAACAACATGCCCAAACGCGGCAAATGCTCTACCAGGTAAGCTACGAAGCCACCTGCCTGGGTTGTTAACCTCATAAGATACAGTTGATTGAGTAGCTAACTCGATCCAAATGTGACATTTTTGAGCTTCCGGTGTGGCTTTGTGGCTCAGTCGGTAGAGCACTTATCTCGTCTGGGCATGCTGTTTCTGTCACTGGTGGAAATCCAGCCGAATTCCAAATTTTTCGATTCGGCATCCTTTAGATTCTTGGATCTGCCAAACTACTTATTGGAAATTTAAAAAAAACTTGAGTACCAAACATTTTACCTAGTAAAATATTACCATTCACAACAATTTTCTTTAAACCAGACGTGGATCGAGAGGGCAATGTCTAGCAGAGACTCTCTAGGGAAGAATTTTAACTCGATCGTATTAAACCACAATTGGTGTGTGAGCAGTAGTCAGTGTGACAGAAATGACCCTGAGACAGTGAACATCAAACGGAAGGTGACATGACGGTGCAAGTGATGCATGTGGGTGTGTATAGGAGGAGGAGAAGGGAAGCTGATCAACCGCCAAAATATAATCCAAAAATTTGTAAACAGTTTGAACGAAATGGGCTACTGACTATTAGGTATAGCTTAAGATTTGACATCTTGTGTCGATAGTCTAGGTATTCAGTTGCTCTCATGTCCTGGCATTTAGATTGCGGTCTAAAATCAACCTGGGTGCAAAACGGAATATCGTATTAAACTGCGTTTGTAACATTTTCCAGCTAATACTTTGTTTAAAATATTACGTTCTTCAACGCATGTTTGTGTTCTACATTTCGAAATTAACAGGAAATCCCTCCTTATAATGGTTTCGGAAGCTTAGAAGACAGTTTGGCTTCCACAAAATCATTTCTACCCAAAGCCCCGCGAGCAGACTTTGCAAAACAAGTTGACTACGCGACCAAAATGCTGCGCTACGAAGCTCGGCTGGTAAGTTACTGCATAAGCTTTACGGTTCTTATGAACCCATAGTTATTTTCAGAAAGTTCTAGCCAGAATTTATAAAACCCAAATAAACACTGGTAGATAGTTGTGCACATCGCTTCGTACATAAATTAGTATTTGGCTTCGAGCAGCTCTTACGTGGTACTTCCAACGCACTTAGATCGAATCGGTTAGAGATGGGACATAAAAAACCACTTTACGGACTAACTGATTAGTACAGCGATATGTGTTAGGTGCAACTAATCAGGAACACTAGGTATTCTTCACATAGTCGAATATGAACTAAGGTAACTAATTAAGAATCACAAACTAAGTTTATTCACTGATCAATATTGCTGGTGAGAAGTATGGCAGAAATTGAAAATAATGTCCTGTGTTACGGAGTCAACTAGTCTCGGACACCTGAAAGGCAACAATCACGCAGAAGCAATCAGAAGCAGATGATCTTTCTATGTGGATGCTTTCTAGCAAACATCTTGATGCCGGGGTTCGACAATGTGACAGCCAGCTATTTGATGTAGTGTGTCCGGGCAGTGTGACCTATTTTCTCTTACATTCTCATTTGCCTCCGATAATCCCGCACGTCGACCATCGTATAAGGACATAAATTTACGGTCAATGAAATGAAGTGTATTCTTGACAATATAGAACTATTTTGACCGTCAGGACCTGACAACCGTATGACAGGTTCGATTAATTACATAACTTGTCCATGTAACGATGACGACTGCCACTATCGAACCTTGTCTTTCCATAGCGATATCTATCGTTAACATCTCCGCTGAGTAAAGTACGTCAACAACTAATGTTAGTGTATTACCTAACCGGATCTGATCTACGCTAGGTGAGATACTACGAACAGCTTGACTCAGATTTTACTCATTGCACATGCTCTCGGTATCACCGACGAAACAAAACAAGGTTTTAGATGGTTAAATATCCCCAGGGAGTCATCAGAAAACAATAATGTAGCGAACAAGCTCGTTTTCGGTTATTCATCATCAGTCTAATTACATAACAATTTATATGAAGCAGAGTTATCAAAGCGAAACAAAAAACAAGTAGCTAGTTTGGGTGAGGTCAGACACATCATCGGTACACATGGTGATAACGGTTTGATACGATTACGTCATCGCTATGACGCAAGTGGAACCATGGCGCTTTGATCGGTCTTGGTGTGGGTGGTCGGCCATGGCAACTTCAACATCAGAAAAAAACAATTTTGTTCGCACAAGGGTGGATTTTTTAATCGAATTCCAATCGCTTCAGCTGTGGCTAACATTCGGCACCTGCCAGCTTTTGAGTGACTCGGTAAATCGGACGAAAAGAGGAGTCCAGGTTGACAGTATGGTGTGTATCAACGAGGCGTGCAACAATTGTGCTGATAATTGTCCTGGTGACTCCGCTGTTTCTTGGCGGAACAATAGACCGAGTTTCTAATCAAACACAAGACGCATGGACATGTGATATTACGTACAAAACAATGTAATAATGAACGATAAAACAGTATTATACGTTTGAACTCTCATTCTCACGTTGCCCTGAAACGTGGCGTAAAGGGAGTAGATAGACACGTAAAAATCTGTTAAGCAAGAGCAAGAGCGTACTTGTAAAATAGATCCAACAGGTATTGTTTTAAGGTTACACAACGTTTTGACTAACTATTCATATGAAATTAAGTTGAATGGATAAACAAAACTGGAATAAATTCTTAATAGTAAAAAAGTGAAGAGCACCTTATAGATTCATTCTCTATGGGAGTGTGTTTACACAGGTGACTACATCCTGTAAAAACTATTCAACTTCAATCTAAATGCTGAGTACCATAGTGTAACAAACAACGTACGGGTTACAGTGGTCCTTCGAGTGGTGGGGACAACACGCGATTGTTGAATGGTAATAACAGCGGAGAAGCACAATCTAGAGGCCCAGTAATTCATGCACACAATTTACACATTCAAGTACCAAAAATGACATAAACCACACGACTACAGAATGTGAAACAATTAACTTGTAGTATCTATCGCTCTGCTTTACTATCCAATATTAATGTACACATGGCTCTGCAGGAAAATGGTCAAGTTCGCGTCGCTATGTCCGATCACCCATTTTCTGCATTAACTCCTGCGTGTCATTGGGCCATCATCTCGAAGGTTGAACACTTCTTCATCCATCTTATCAGCAAATGTTTCACTATTTATTTTTAGAGGCATCGGTTGACTAATGAGTCCTTGGCTTTGTGAAGGGCGTACAGAATGGCAAATTGTAGATGCTCGTTTGAATCCGTTCGCTTGGTTAGACGATAGAAATTTCATGACCCCTATGTCCAAACGTTGGCTTACTAAACCTTCTGTTAGGTTACTGCTAATAATATTCGACGCAAGTAAATTGTCGGATATCTTAAGGAACGTAGACTTCAATAAGTTGGAGGTCTTTTAGTCCTCACAATTTGAGTTTCTAGAGTAGAATTGCTCTGATCATCGTTTTACAAATGCAGTCGTCAATTCTACGCAAGATGATGACAACTATGACTCGGTTTTGTGCAGACTGTTTAAATCTTGTAATTACCAGCTTCAGTTCTATATTTTCACACTCCTACCAATCGGGCTGCAGCTGCCTAATTTCCATGGCTTGTCAGCAACCTCCGAACCCTTATTGCCCATACTAAAGCTAGTATTACCATCACAGTCTTGGAGTAAATTCGCGGATTCAAAATACACTTCATAGAACGGAACAGAAAAGAAAATATCGCATACAATCTTCGGTTGCGGTTAACAGTTTCTTAAAGTGATGCCCGATCGTTTGTACAGTTTTACTGGGTTACTTTTCCATCAGTTAGAAGGTACGGAATTAATTCCTTTGAGTACCTTGGACAGATAACTAAAAAAATTTACAAGAAAGGGTAGATTTTACGCTCACTTAACAATTCTACATGGCAGGAACAAGGCATATATGCAAGGTAAGTTGGATGAAATGAGGAATAAAAATGAAAAACGTGTCAGATTACACCGAAGTTATTGAATCACGACTTACTGTTGTCTACTTGCGATTGAATCAGCAAAACAAGGCAGACACATTTCATTATGACCCATTGGAATTGGGAAAGTTTAGGTGAGATTAGGCCAACACCCATAACGACCCCACATAAAATGGCAGGTAGCTTATGAGGTCGTGTTGAAATTCTTCTGTCCCTCTGTAAACATAAGCGTGATTAACGAGTTCGGACTATGGTCAAGTTTTTGCGACACTGCATTTATTTTGTGCAAGTGATTGGATGTGCTGTGGTTTGTAACAACTGCCTAGAGAAGAAATTTAGTGTTGATCTGAATATTTTCCACCCTGTTGACTTTTGAACTACCCAAGTCTTACCATGGCTGTTGTTACCGGCACATCGCTTCAGCTGTCCACTTGCCTAAGTGATATTTGTGAACAGTCCGACTTGGTTGGTTCAACGGGTATGCAAACAAAGGTCCTGTGTACACAAACTACGTTGCAGCTGACTGTCGTTTGTTTCCGGCTAGTGTTTATCTGTTTTAAGTATTAAAGATGACGGTTGGTGGTTGACTGCGGGCTGTCGCACAGTTGTTGAAAGACTAGCTCGAAAACATTATTATGAACAAGTGCGTGTGTGCATGGCCTCATGTTCCAAGGGGTATATGAGGGTAGTTCAGTTGTTCTTTCGTCCAGCACTTTGGTGTTGCTCATGTGATCCGTGAGTCACTGAAAGCCGCAAATCCAGCTCACCGTGTTTGAGCTTGTGAACCATCGTCCGGGTAGACGCAGAACTGTAGTAAACCAAGTTCTGGTGGTGAGTGACAATTATCCTGTCTGATGGACGAACGGACGCCAAGGCGAATGACTTGGAGGCGTCCTGTCCAGTTTATCGGACTATCCCTGGTTGGAATGTGGTTTTTAATTGACAACAAAACCGACAACCACAGTGGCACAGTAAAAATCTGAGGTTAACAAAGTCTCCGTTGATCAGTAGAGTTAGCAACTGGTCCACAAAACTTGATATCCACCTCCCTGCCAACATGTACACTGTGGCTGCCGTAGCATTTTTGAATGAAACATGCTGGAATCATTCTATGTGATTATCAACGCACGCCAAATTACAGATAAAATCTTGGCGTTTTAGAAGAGGTTCAATTACATCCATGTGAACTTGTAGACATCGACCGTCTGGGTAGGGAATTTATTAACTGAGGTTATGATGTAATAAGATATACGAGAACACTGGTCAGCGAGACGTCCGACTCGATCACGAACATCGGTATGGGTACTCGGCGAGACGGAAGACTCGCAAAATGGGTTTCATAAGTGTTCGTGTACTATAGATAGTGGAGTTGGGAAATGCATTAAAAACTTCCCAATGAAAGGATAACGACACGTTTGGTCGTGGTGAGGATTCGAAGATGCCAATATTGATGGTTCTTATGGAACCACGGAATGAAACATTATTTACTTTTCCAATTGGTGGAGATTGTAAGTACGGTTGCAGTCCAACAGCCTGTTGTTAACGAACTGAGCATAGTTGAGAACGTCCATGTCTGGCATTGATGCGATGTTTGTGACCGCTTTAGACAATCCAGAAAGGAACTGTGTGCCAATTGTAAACTGCGAAACAGCCTACAAACGGTGAATCGCCCAAATTGAATGCTTGGTTAACTTATGGTTGAATGTATTGGGCAAATTCTTACGCAAAAAGTTAGGCCATCAAGTAGATGTTGGAAAATGTTTAACGGAGAAGTAAGTGAAGTACAGTTCTCTTCCAGTTGCATTGTAACGTATTTTCGAAGGCTAGAATTTTTGAAGACAAACGTAGGTGGTTGTGTAGAATCATTCACGTATTGGTATAAAGCAACAACGGTGACATGATTGTAAACATTGAAAGACAGTGATAACTGTAGAACGTCTTGCCTGCAAATAAACGAAATACTGAAAGTTAATGTTGTTTTACTAGTTAAAAATGCCTTTTTAAGGTAGCCATTCAAAACAAAACTGTAAATGGTTCAAAAGTAGATGTTAGTCATTGGTAGCATTACCTAAGCTTCGTTAAGCAGAAAACAGGGTGAAGATTTGTCATTTTCAAAATCGTTGTATGGGCGTTGATGTTAGACGGTCGAGCATGGCTTACACTTTGTCTATTGACAGCACACCAACGATGGAGGTAGTTATGTCACCAAGAAAATTGCTAGTATGTTTTTCTTATTGTTAATTTTCCGGGTTAGCACAAATACCAGATTCGGAAAGCTGCCGGAGGAGTTATTGCAAATTAAGGAATTGTTCTTTTTTGTTTACAAATGTAATTAACAGATTGTCCAGGTATGCAAAAACAGTTTAATTCGTTTACTTTTCGGTTTACAAATCGTTGATAAGTTACTGTTGTACTGCATAAAACATGGAACACACGAATGAACTCAGCAACGATCAAAATGATGCCACCAACTCAGTCTTATACCATCAGGTTGGTTTTACAGGATTGTAGTGAAAAGCATAGATGAGACCAGCATATATAAATGTGCCATTCTGCCTCAAAGTTACTAAAAAGTCATGTATGTATGATAAGGGATATTCGGCAGATACTCTAAGTGTGTTTGTCAAGCAGTAGTCTGCACACTACCCGAAGTCGTTGTTCGCTCTGAGCAGCACGATGTGTAACATTGACGATTATTTATTTGCGGATGTTTGGATAATTTTTAATGTAAGTATATGTTACAGTCGAGGACTTGCAAGTTTATGTCTTTCTGACTGAAAACGGTTTAGGTGAGTATATATATATATATATATATATATATATATATATATATATATCGGTTGCGTCGTATACTTCGTACATATTTACTTTTCGCTTGAGGCCAAGATGGCCAAGATGGGGCAAGATGTTTATTGGTAAAATCTGTTGGAAAAATTGACGGGTTGGCGTATCATTTACCGATCAACCATCCAAGACTTGTGGAAACCGTTTAAACAAGTGAAATGGCTTTTGGTTACCGGATTCCCTACTGTCAACTAACTGTTCGAGTCATTCGCTTCAAACACGGGTCTCCTTAGATAGTGCCGCTTGAGATGCTCATACAATTCCGTTTGATACTGGTTCATAATGGCGTCTGAAGTCTCTCGTACAGTGTGAATGGGTAGTGCCATCATAACATGTGAAAACATTGTATATGATGGAGTGATACGTAGAATTTGTAACTGCTTTTTGGCTAGTTTGTTCCATACTGCAGGATCGTTTTTCCAAGCTGTGAGTCGGTACGCACCATAAGAGTAATGAAACTACTGTCTTGTGTACCTTCTCTGAATGTTATAAGTAAGAACAGACATGCTCGTGATATAATCAGAAAGAGTACAATATACACTGCGAGCTATCCACATGAGATGAAGTGTTCCCATAAAGCAAAAGGGGTAAAAACAGCTTACTCAGTGAGTGAAAAAGAAATGAAAACTATTAACTGTTGATAAACAGAAGTGCTCTACGAAAGTGGGGTTCACCAGGCAGCCGAATTGGTGTTGGCAAATATGATGTGAGAAGGTGACTAAGTCCCATTCACTAATGTTACAAGAACCAGTACTTCTTATGGACGTGTTAGGAAGCAGTGTGTGGTTGTTGCCAAATAGTAAGGACTGATTTATGTGATCTAAACACAACACGCAAATGACTGCAGCTTTCGCATTAACACGGACTTTTAATCAGGAACACTTTTCTAAGCCTGGTGCTACGCTCGGGTTTTGCTTTTGTTAGAGCACAGGATTGTTAGACAAGAACATGCACTACTGGTGACCTCCAGCAAAGACAAACTCAAATCTAATGCTTTTTTTGTAAAGAAGTGGCTGAAACATCCACGTAAATGTGAAAGCAGTTTCCAACTGTGTGTGATGCACGATTTTCAGTAGGCATTTGTGTAAATGAATAGCAACTGACAATAAACTACAGAGACTCACTGACAGCTGGAAGTTAAATCAATCGTTCACATCGTTGTGATGATGCAAGGGAATACGTTGGATCCAGACGATGTGGGATAGGAGGAATAACTCCAATGATACGGTTGTGTATGAATGGCAAACTGAAACCTGTTACACGTTGTCATCATCATCATCACCATCATAGAAGCCATGAGCCTGACCAAAAGGTATTGTGGCTCAGGCCGCAGCTCACCTCAACAGTGACGTGGAATATCCTGGAAGAAAACGTTACGGAGACGTTTGAAAATTAATAAAAGACTAAGCGGAAGGACTAGAAACGGTATGGATACAGGTACGCCATTGACTGCGACACACCGCCATCTCGGATAGCGTCTCTAACCAGCGGTCTTCGTGGTCACTCAGACCCCATCCAGGCAGGCGACACCTACCCACTCTGCTCAATGGAGCAGTCAGGGTTTTCATATTTCGTGACCACATTGTTGCTTGACCACCATGTGGTTTCACCCAACTGTTGGTGGTCTCAGTATATAATGCTCGGTACGGTAGATGCTCAGCTGGCATACGAAGTACGTGACCTAACCATGACAAGCTATGCAACGTAAGTAGTTGACCAACTGATCACGCATCCCGAGCGTTCCGGAATACGCGCCGGCAAACTGCCGCATTGCTCACGCGATCAGTCCATTTAATGTGGGCTATTTGGTGGAGACAGCGATGGTGAAACACCGCAAGCTTATTGACATCTTCCTTGCGAACAGGCCACGTTTCCGAACCACAGAGCAAAACAGAACGTACACAAGCATTATGTACTCCTCCTTTCTGTGACAACTGGACGTCTTTCCGACGCCACAGATGACGCAGCTTGGCAAAAGCAACTCGTGCCTTTGCTATTCTCGCTGATATCTCATCAGCAATATTAAAATCTGACGAGATAGTGCTACCCAAGTATGTGGAACTGTTCATAATCTCAAGCGGATTATCTACAATAAAGAAAGTAGGAGTGAAAATTCCTCAGTCGTGAAGCAAAACTTTGTAGGTGTGAAGCGCATTCCATACAAACCAGCCCGGTCACTCACCTTGTTCAACATGGTCTGCATGTCTTCGGCAGAGGGGCTAGGTACGACATTGTCGTCCGCATATTCCAGATCTGTCAGTCTAGCGCCAAGAAGAAGCTCAACACCAAGCCCACTGGACTCCTGAAGCGCACCCTACAGAATGTCGTCCATGACAAAATTGAACAGGAAGGGGGAAATCGGACACCCCTGACGAACAACACTAGCAGTGATGAACGCCCGAGATAGTTGTCCATAAACTCTCACCCTGTTTGCAGAGTGAGCATACAGTGATCTCAATAGATTCACGTATTTTTCTGGTACTCCCTTGCGAAGGAGACAGTTCCAGAGAAGGTTAGGAGCAACTAAATCGAAAGCAGCGTTCAGGTCCAAAAAGACCACGACCATCGGCTGTCTGTAACAGTGCCGTTGTTCCAAAATCCGTCGCAGAGTAAAAATGTGATCAACGCACCCTCGACCGGATCGGAATCCTGCCTGTTCTTCGCGTATCTGACTTACTTTGGGCTTAGTGAGCCGACGTAGAATGATGCCAGTGAGTAACTTGGACGCAACAGACACCAAACTGATGCCTCTGTGGTTGTTACATAGGCTTTGGACCCCCTTTTTGTAAACGGAAATGACTGTTGATAGGCACCAATCACGAGGTACCTCTTCAGTCTCCCAAATCGTCTGGAGGAGTTTTGTCAGTCCAGATATCAACCTCGCCCCACCATCCTTGAAAAGAGAAAGAGGGAAGAAGGCTGGACTAGTAGCCTTATTACGCTTTGAAAATTTACGCTCCAGGACCACTTCTGCTTCCAACGGAGGACCGTCTGGAATGCAATAACTGACCAATGGGGTCCCGTCGTCTAAATGATCTGGTTGAGGCCAGCTGAACTGTTTTTCAAAATGTTCAGCCCATCTGTCAAGTCGGCGCAATTGACTGGTAATAAGTGAACCATCTTTTTCACATATGGTCTCAAATAAACCGACTCGACGGCCAGTGCAACCACGGATCAGGGAAAATAGCCTTCTGCTGTTCTCTGATAAAAATGCCCCTTCCATCACTTTCGATTGTTCGACCAAGTATTGCTCACGGTCTTTGTGCAAGCTTTTAGTCAGCTTGCGTTCAAGTTCTCGACGATCAACATCATATTCAGAACCAGGTGGGATCGAGCGACGCTTGTTCATGAAGTTTATCGACGTAACGGAAACCCAGTTCTGTCGCAACTGAACAGCTCCTTCGGAACATGCTTGTTCACAGCATGATCTCATAGTTTCGGCGATTTGTTCCAAGTGTTCGTTAGGATCCTTCATCTGACGCAAACTAGGCAACTTGTTCACCGATGCCGTTTGGTAAGCGTTCTTCACATCCTCATGTCTCGAATACCAGTTAAGCATCTTGCATTTACGAGCGTAGGTCCTCTGGGCAAAGGATAAAACGAAACGGGCATACACAACAGCATGGTACGAGTCCAGATGGTTGCTCCAAAAGGCACGACAGTCCTTAACAGAGTGGCGCCATCCGTAAACAACTGCTATATGATCCACGGTTGAGAAGCAAACGGAGGTCTCCATCCTGTGTTGGAATGCGGTGCTCGAAATATACAGACCGTGGGATGCGCACAGCTGCAGCAGTCTGTTGCCATTATCAGTGCGTTGTGCCCGGACACCAAACATACCTCCTGACCGCTTCTCATCCAGAGAAAGACGACCAAGCTGAACATTAAAATCACCCGCTAGTATGATGATGATGTCTGAGTGTTTAGATTGCCTCAGAAGGTCAACGAGGACGTCATAGAACGCATCTTTGGTAGCATCCGAACAGCTGTCCGTTGGAGCGTACGCTGATCAAATGAATACGCAACGTCTTTCTGATTTGCATCGACAAACTTTAACCGACGTATTGAGTCTGACAGCGCACAAGCGACTGTTCACTGGGATCCAATGGAACAAACATTGCTCCGCTCTGGAACTCAGTGCGATTCTCACTCCAGCTTGACCGCGAAATTCAGCTTCGGTGTCACCAGAAACCCTGAGACAGAAACGCTTGGATCGACAGTTATCGAGAGGTGAGCTCAAATGAATAACCATGCTAGAATCGTAGACTCGCGTCTCCGACACACAGCACACATCAATACCCAGACTTGAGAGAGTACTTGCCAGAGCAGCTTGCTGACCGACTTGTCGTAGAGTGCGGACATTGAAGGTGCCAATGTTTACCAGTTGTCTTGGCCTCAGAAAACAATTATCGCCCGAAGGCATATGGAAGGCAGAATACATGGGGGGTAAAGCAGTAAGAGAAAGTCGTGATCGGTTAGTAATGTTACTGTCGGGAGAACGGTAACTTCTGATACTTCCCGGCCGTTTATGTCGCGGAAGGCTGTTGACTTGAGGGACCCCACCCCGAGTCTCTGACTCAAAAGTCTGACCTGCGAGACAACGGGATATAGGGTTTTCTTGTGGGACCCTACCCGGAGCCAATGACTCAAGAGTCTGACTCACTTGGCAGTGAGGGGCTTGCCTGGTCCGAGGGCCCAGTAAATATAACAATAGTCTGATTGTGAGCACTGCTGCGCCCAGCGGATGTACTCGAAGCTACATCGGGCTTTCGAGAGATATTTGATGTTTTCTGACCGTAGTGGATAATAAGCCGGCGGTCACGGTCAGCCGTTGGGCGGTCGGAGTGCTCTTTGTTTGACGGCACCTTTTCTAACCCTATTCTTCCTGATACGGAAGACAGCAGTGCCGCAACTATGAAAATAGTTCTGCTGTATGCTCATTTGATCGAGCCTTACTACCTAAGCGCTTCTAGGTGGTCATTAATGTGACATACAACCCTATGGGTATAACTGCTTTTCGTCTGACTTCTCCCCTTTGGCCCGTCTGCCAGGGTTGCACCTGGAAGGACCGGGATACTAGTCAGCATAGTCCGCCGGATCAAAACAGTACACAAGCCCAACCACCCCGTCAAGGTAGCAGTATAGGTCGGGTTACGAGATGTCGTTGTGGACTAACTTGTGATTGGGCCGAGTCACATACATATTATTGCGCAATCAAATGGCTGCAGGTGAACGCGCGTGATGATCAGGATTTGTGCGTACGTGGGTACTACTTTGGGCTATGTACAAGCGATAATGAATTCAGGTTTATGTATGTTATCTTGGTCAACGGCAGCTGTGTTTTTGGTTAAATTTAAATGGTTAGACGATTGATTCGCCTCTGCTAATGTTAATCAGGACGCTATGAATTTAATCCAAGTTGTTCGTCTTATCCAGTCTAACAAGTTTCTGTAGGTGCGTCTGTAGATTTTGGTCTGATCCACATGTGAACCGAAAGCTTATCGCCTGTAAATCACTTACACTTGACTGCTACTTCATTGTTCTCACACCAGACAAGACTGAGACATCTTATCTAGCTGCCCAGAAAGTCAGTGCAAGTAACTGCAACCGATGTGCTAAACAGAAGGGTTATTCCATGATAACATGTTACTGACCTAATCGTTTTTTGCCCATCTTATTTCAGGACAGCAGCCGGCCAGGGGATGCATGCAGGCGTTTCATTTTGTCCTACCGCCTGTGTGATGATATGATCTCCATCTACGAGACACCGCTGCGAAATTCGGGTTTTCCGGGTGGTACTTTTCTTAGAAGAGCACGGTGAGTGAGCTCGTATGACAGGCACACGTTTCTAATGTCACTTGATATTTCAGAAGGTTATTGGCGGCTCATAAGTGTGATATTCATACGATCCGTGTACATGGTCATATCTGTTATTCTGATTAACCACCGGTAGTCATACGTCTTTAGGGTCGGTACAAACTTGTGTATCGCATTTCACGTAGCATAAGTCGAGAAGATTTTAAGAGACCTCAATATCTGGTCTGTTCGACATTTTCCCCTGAAGTTTGGCATCGCTGTGACATCCAGACTGAATAGGATTCGATGCGTGACATTACAGCAAACTAATGTTTGAGAAATAGAAGGGTTGTATTTTTGAATTCGATCTGATGTTAGTGATATCGTATAAAAGAAGGACATTCAATTATCAACGAACGGCGGTTCAGGGCACTTCCAGCTTCAGGCCATCTGGTTTGAAGCATATCATATAATCAACTGAAATACGGCTGGCAATGACGAAATTTCTGGCATTTTTTCGTGAGAAAATAAAACCCAGACTGGTGAACTATAAGTAAAATCCAACTTCCGAGTTTTATTTTATCATGTTTCTATGTGTATGGTATTCACATCCAATACCCACAACTAGCAGACTTCATCAGAGGCAGTTTGGAATCTGGAGGAATATTCACAACTGAGCTTGCCAACAATTCTTACAAGTTTGTTCTGAAAACGCAGAAGCATGAAAACATTTACCACTGCATTGAGCTTTTTTTTACCACCGATCCAAGATCACTTTATATTACAATGCTATGGACACTCTAGAACTGCGTCAGCAGTTTTTCTCACTACCTAGAAGGAGTCTGATGTTCCCCATTCCGTTAAACGTCTACGATCAGCCTTCTAAAATAAGTACTTTCTAAGTCCAGTTATTTCATCACTGTATTTCTTCACGCAGGTAAGTTTAAAGACATGTAGTAGGTAGAACAAGTGGTATCCCTCCATTTCTCTATTGAAATCATGTTAACTTATGAAAACGATCGGGAAGATCTCTTTAAAGTGCACTTCACCCTACCATACTGCATGGCACTAATCTAAGACTGTATATTTTTCATAAATGCTCTCCCTAAACAGTTCATAAGAGGTTTCAACGACATCAATAATGCTATCTTTTCAGCATAAGATATAGGCTAGCTGGTGTCCAGGAGAATAACGAAGTCACGAGTCGTCTTTGCTACAATTCTTTTGGCGACAGTCGAAAAAAGAAACTACATTGTCTGCAAGCGGGCGGTTCTTACCTATTGTTAGAAACTTAGTCCGTATAGTACAAGGATAAAAAGTGAGCTATAGCGTTTCGACATCTCTTTTAATAATTCATTGGAAGACAAGACTGCAGTTGAGTTCGCGTCCGTAAAGAACGCCGGTTACTTATACAACGGATCAAACACTAAAAGCTTAGACAATGGCTATCAGACTACAGTAGTTCCGTTTACCAACAGTCAGTTAACCACCGGCTGGTAGAAACTACACAGTAGTGTTCAATGATAACCATGGGCTGGGCTGTTCCAATGAGTCTGTCTGTTCTGCTTACTAAACAGTAGGGAGCTGTCATCACCTGACACACTGATCGGCATAATTATTCAGCGATGCAGTATGTTGCTGTCCACTGCACGCTTGCAACAAGATAGTTGTCAACGTTTGGATTAGTAGAAGCTTACGAACCTAGTAACACGCCTACTTCATCCTAGCGTTCACGTTGAGATCAGCCTTCGGTTTACCTACTCAGAAACCTCCTGAGGCCTACGTTGCTCGAGTAATACATCTCGCCGCCCGTGTATCCCGTCATTAGAAAAATGGTTCAAACCCCAGTTGATTTACTTGTGCGGCTAACGTTTTCAATGATTTCGCACCAAGTATTGGGAACTCATCATATATGAATGTTCACTTACATTCAGTCTGCATGTAAACTTCTCACAAACCACTCACCGGAAGTAGTTTGCTGGTTAGTCTTTAGATTTATAGAACATGTAGCATTCTCCAACTATAAAGTTTCGATGGTCCAGAAAGTTCTCGAGACTCACTTCACCTTTTGTGTTTGGTAAAACAAAATCTATCGTTTGGTGTTCCTGATAGATCCAGCGAATAACAAACAGCATGGAGTACTTTAAAGACATACTGTATATTCTCTCGGGTTGAACAAGCCTTTACAGACACCAGTTCGACTTTATTAAACAAACTCTTAGCAGATTCACAGGAAATTCACGTAAGTTTTCCTAGACTTCCCTTGTACGCTATGGCGAGCTTCGGTTGACTCAAGCAGTACACCGCTGTTAATATTTTCTCTCTTTTCAAGTAAAATTCTTTTGTAGGTGTCGTTAAATCTGACACAACAGATTCAAGTATGTCATTTTTTTCGCGTAGTCTGTGAACACAACAGCTTCAATTACGACAGTCTGATAAACGGAACGTTCCTGTGATTCCCGAAAACGTCAAAACGACAATCAAAGAAATCGGTATTCATACGGTACTAAAGAAACGTTACAAAATAATTAGACTGTCACACTTCAAATATGGGTCAACCGGATGTCCAAGTAAACGAGTAGGGAACAACTGAAGCCACGGAACTAAGCAATGTACTCACAGAGTCTCAAAAAATGAATAGGGAGTAATTTCCATGAATGAACGAATTCAGGTGGTCTTGAGAAAGATTACACCACTATTTTCAAAAACCTTCAAGATACACGCAAATATATTTAAACCTTATTAATGAGTAGTAGGGGATTTTGGTTTTTCATACAGATTGAACATCACCCACAACTGATCGCAGCTGTCGCATTCACATAGACTTTCCAGTCAGCCCCTTTCGAAAAGAAGCACTAGACTCGAGTTTCGCTCTCATTAGAGCTCGTCAGTAGGGTATATCATTGCCACTGCCGGGACTTGAACCACGGACATGCTGTTCATGAGGCAACCGTGTTGACCACCGCGCCACTGACCTCACACTAGGCACGACCAAATTATCATATGTAAACGCTCATCCACTTTCGCTTGTGAGTCATGATCAGGTTGCCCGATCACCTCGAGAGGAGACACAGTTACTGCCTGTTAACTCCAATCGATGACCCCTCGACTAGGACTTCTCTCCAAGTTGAAATCAAAGAAATCATTGACTTGTTGAGCGGTATTTGATTACTGATCAGTAGTAGGGGATTTCGATTTTCATATAGATTGAGCATCACCCACAATTGATCGCAGCTGTCGCATTCACATAGACTTTCCAGTCGGCCCCTTTCGAAAAGAAGCACTAGACTCGAGTTTCGCTCTCATTAGAGCTCGTCAGTAGGGTATATC
>JTDE01021910.1:20282-35863 GCA_014338405.1 Paragonimus skrjabini miyazakii | reverse complement strand
TTGAACATCACCCACAATTGATCGCAGCTGTCGCATTCACATAGACTTTCCAGTCGGCCCCTTTCGAAAAGAAGCACTAGACTCGAGTTTCGCTCTCATTAGAGCTCGTCTGTTAACTGATTTCAACTTGCAGAGAAGTCCTAGTCGAGGGGTCATCGATTAGAGTTAACAGGCAGTAACTGTGTCTCCTCTCGAGGCGATCGGGCAACCTGATCATGACTCACAAGCGAAAGTGATTGAGCGTTCACATATGATAATTTGGTCGTGCCTAACGTGAGGTCAATGGCGCAGACACGGTTGCCTCATGAACAGCGTGGCCGGGGTTCTAGTCCCGGCAGTGGCAATGATGAGCTCTAACGAGAGCGAAACTCGAGTCTAGTGCTACTTTTCGAAAGGGGTCGACTGGATAGTCTATGTGAATGCGACAGCTGCGATCAATTGTGGGTGATGTTCAATCTATATATTTAAAACCATTAAGAATTTTCAATAAAAATTTCCACCGTGTTCAGACAATCATGCCGGAATGTTTGCTTTCACGAAAATGCAAATATGTATCGAATAACGTGATAGTCTTCTTCAAACAAATTCTACATTCTCTAATAATTCAACACGCTAGACAATTACCAGCAGACGGTCCAAGTATATGGACGTTTATTCTCTGCGAGATTTTTATGATGTCAATGCATCTGCACTGTGAACCCAAACGCTAGACGACCCGACACCAATAACTGCCCGTTGGTGTCGCGTGGGATTGCCAGGGTTTTTCAAGTTAAACGGCAATATATTTTTAACACATACCCCAGGTGCATACGATTCAACTATAGTAAGATAACGGTACCGAAGACGGCCTGATGTAGCTACCTCATGACAAGAAAACCTTCTAGTTAAGTGTGGACTCTTGGTCATTTATTTTATCCCAGTAAAAAACAATACTGATTAATAAAAGTGATTTTCAATTTGTTTTCTCACACATCCCGTTTTCATTGAAGCATCGCAAAGCCCGGCAGCAGCGTGGATAATCCAGTTTACTATGGTCCGGCCGACTTCTCACTGGGCTCCAAAATTGATGTGTTTGGCAGTCGATTCATCATTACCGATGCGGATGCATTTGTGATCAAGTTTCTTGAAGCCAATCGGGACCAATTTTCCGACGAGCTCATTCAGTGTTGGCGTGCTCGTCTTACTGAGAAAGAAGAACAAGATCGGGCACATCAGTCTGTGAAACAAAAGCATGTCAAAGGTGGTCCGGTTGAAGTCAGAAGACAGTAGGTGTTCATGAACGGTTTGCCCATTTAACAAGATTAGAGTAATACTGTTTAAGGAGAAATTGGTTCTCCTGGTATACTTTGCAGATAATAGTTAGTTTTCATATACTTATTTGCTTTTCAAGATGTTAGGTGCGAGTTAGTTTGTTATATGGTTAATGAAGATACCTTATCACACCATTGTTCCATGAGCATTTTATATTGGCGAGATTATCAGCAACTGTGGACCGGTTTTGTCACTAAAGAATAGACCGTTCACTAACAACTCATCCGTTTGTAAATAGCCATGATCCGAACTAGATTATGTTAGATCGTGTGTCACCGTTCACCGCGTTGTTGGGTGGAAATATTCCAGAAAGTCCGTCAGAAAGTCTTGTAAATAACGTAAATACTTCCGTGTCTCTGACATGAAAAGCCTCTCCGAGGACTCAAACTTAAAATGCATTGTCCAAAACACAAGGCAGAAAGGTCAATGAGGGTCTGAAGTTCCAACCTTGTGATTGCATACTATTAGGATTTTCTTAATTAAACTGTTCCGGTTTGTGATAAGCCGCTTGCACATCCTTAGTTCTCACAAAGTTTTTTGATTAAAACAGTATTGTCTAACATATAGACGAAACGAATCAAGCATAAACTTATTTCAAACCAACCAGTATTTTGATTAATAATAGTTATGCATTACTGATGAGCAGTCGGGGATTTGGTTAATTTCATGTTGAACATCACTCACAATTGATCGCATCCGTCAAATTCCCACAAACTTTCTAGTCAGCACCTTTCGGAAAGAAGCGCTAGACTCGAGTTTCGCACTCATTAGTGCTCATCAGTAGTGCATTGCCATTGCCGAGACTAGAACCCCGGCCACGCTTTCAGGAGGCAGCCGTGTTAACCACCGCGCCATTGACCTCACATTAGGCACGGTCGAATTATCATCGCATGTGAACGCTTGTGAGTAATGATCAGGTTGCCCAATCGTCTCGATAGGAGATACAGTTATTGTCTGTTAACTCCGATGGATAAGCCCATCTAGTGCTTTTTTCACAAGGGGCCGGTCGGAAAGTTTATGGGACTGCGATAGGTGAGACCAGTTGTGTGTGATCAACTTGAGATACTTAAGCAGTTCAGTATTTCGTTCAGTATCCAAACGCACAATTGTACGACTGCAATTATGTCACATAACTGCAAATAATATTCTGAAGAGGTTCCTCATTGAACTCGAAATAATATCATCATAAGCACTGGTATATCAATAGCTCATACTTATCTTTACCTACAACACAATCATGCAGATGATGAAAATCCTGATCAGAAAATAAAAAAGAGAATGGATCCACTATCTAAATACAACTATGTCGAAGTTCAATATCAGGATATCTACATTCTGTAAACAAACAACCGAACTTGAAGTAAAAATCAGATGCCATCAACAAGATAGTTTGCTTACGGTCTTCTTCAACCCACATCGTCAATCGTACTTACGTCACAAACAACTCAGTCAAGTAGCAATAAGATGTGCCACTGAGTCTGATCATTCGCGATCTAATTCAGCCGGAAAGACAAACTTGACCTACAGTGACTAACTGTTTGATAAATAAATTCACAAAGGTGCTCCTCTGACGCTAGAGATATTCTCAAAGGACTCATTTTTTCAAAGCCTCTTGACAATTGAGTTTGACTTTCAGTAATTCAATATGCATCTACCATGTAGTACAAACTACAAACCTAGGTCATTAAAAAGGACTTCTTTAAAAGCGTTTTGCATATTACGTAAACATCAAGTGTCGATACAAGAATAATACGGGGAAATGGGCCCCTTAGTTCTAGATGACAGTTTGTACATAAAACTTGGCAGTTAAAGAGATGACGTTTGACGATCAATTGAGATGAAAATATCGGTGCTTAGAGAAATGAGCATGCCTTGTTCACGTTGGCGACGTCACCTTGATTGATGGTGAATCTTTTACAATTTAACTGTCAATCTCAACCAAAAACCGGACACCAAATACAATCAAATCGGCTGCTAAATCCACCAACACTTTCGAAGTAGGACATCGTGACCGACGTAGCCTATTGAAGAAGGTACTAAAAGTGGTGGCGGTAAATCCGATTTACTGATTCGAATGTTGTCGTTGGCTGATAAGATTATGTGTGGTTGGGATGATTGATGGAGTGGAACAAGTGAAACTTCAGAGAAAATGCCTTCACATTGTTTAGTCACCTTACTATCGAATGGTGAGGGTTAAATGAGGGGGGTTCACGAATTAAGCCACCATCCTCTTAATAATTTCATCCTCAAATTTGTGTTGGTTTCACGGTTATATTTCAATCAAACATAATTTTTATCAAACGGTATTGCGTTGTTGTTGTTGGTGATGAAAATTGTTAGGTTCTAAGGATTTGAAATGATCATTCCAACTCATGTATATTAACTCACTACTCTCACACTCCTTAGTTTACAGATTTACCCTTCACTATAGCATCAGTTGTCCTAAGAAATGTAGTCCTGTCGCTCTTTCCGATTTAAATTACTGTTTTGCAATATCACTATCATTATTATTATTATGTTAATCTTTTGACAAAGGCTGGGTATGAATCTTATATCACTCAAAAAATAAATGTTTGTTTTATACGTGACCTTTTAAAATCCTTAGAAAACCGAATAGAATATTTACCTTGAACCACTATCAGTTACAATCTGACAAGTTCATTCTTTTACTTTCTGCAAAACATAGAGTAATAATCGTAAGTCGAAATACCTGACGTCGAAACAATGGGTTTACGTCAAAATTACAGTAATGTTCCCATATTTCCATTCATCTCTCCTTAAACAGTTAAACTCATGCGATCTCTCGGTAATAGAAATACGCAAGTAGAATTTAGAGCGAGTAAATGGCATTCATGAATAGAAAATCTTGAGATATGCCGGTACCCAAAATTATCATTTTCGCAGACCATATGAGTAACAGTAGCAAGTGTGACTTGTCACTGAGACAAGCAATCAAGCACAATAACCTATAGCATCTTTGGAAGTTTAATAATCGTTTTACACTTCGCTCAGTTTATCCAGTCATGGATTACAACTTTGCGGCGACATTGAGATCTTTCACATACTGGGATAGTTTAATATTCCCGTTCCGAATATTGCGCGCAGATAGCTTTATTTATACGTAAGGTCTGTGAGTTCCGGTATGGCTTCGTTGTTCAACCGGTATTAGTAAAGCCAAACAGAAGCATGCCGTTCTTGTCGATGGTGCGAACGCCGTCGAAGCCCGGTTGTTTCCAAATAGGAACTTGTCTAACTTGGTAAATCTGCTTCACTACTTATTAGTAATTCATATACATATGTATATTTATGTATACCCATTGATTCTCGTGTTAGTGAAGGGGACATGTTGGATATGATGCATGAACTCAAAACACAATTAAAGAAAATGGCTATCACAGACAAAACACGCCTGGACGAAATGTTTCTGCGCTACAACAAAGATCGACTCGGCTTCATCGACATAGAGAACCTGAAGGATATGTGCCGGAAAATGCAGTTACCACCGGATGAAGATGTGTTGAATGCGGTAAGTTTTCCATTACTGTCATTGTACACAAACACATCAGTAAGGGTCCCTTAGAAACCGATATTTAACAGCTTGTTAGGAGAATATTGTCTGGTTCGAATAAGTAAGCAAAACCACCTGTCAGTAATATAACTGTAATCTTCAACAGTGCTGTTGGTAAGTTTAGCATTAACCGCTTGAGAAATCCTGCCCGGCACACTGCTTAAGTCAACAATCCGTGGGATTGTCTGCCTGTCTGTGTTCAACTGTAATAACGTTGGATAGCAGTGGCATACTGGTAGTTACTGAACAACGTGCAAGATCGCATTTGTGCTTCGTGTAGTTGTTACTTAAAGACTTACAGCACGTTGGAGAGATGGCATCGATGTGGTGCAGAAACACTCGAATGGGAGACCCAGGATCCTAGCATGTTCGCAAACTGGATCAAGTGTCCTCGAAGATGGAGTGAATTCAGTGCGTAATTAATCGTTATAAGCTCATTATGTAAAACGAATCGTGGATTTTAGGTGACGTTTATACTTGACCATATCACAATGTCTGAAGGACTGGCCACTTTTGAACTGTCTGAAACGTTGGGTTGTTCACCTACTCCACTCGCACTGTTGATAGGCCCTACCGGCCGATGTCAGATGACCATCTAAAATATACTATGACTTGAAGTGCTGTTCAGAATAGACTGAGTTTCAGCTGTACATCTTTTCGATCTGTTGAACTACCATGTTCTACCAAATTTAAGAGAGTACATTCGTGTTTGGTGCACGCGTTTGACCGAACTCCAGTCTGCAACCAAAATCGGTCAAGTACCTTTCAGTCACTGATTGAGAGACTTCTGCAAATGTTTTAGAATGGCTTTCGTTCGATGCCATGCAGCAGAGTAATTTCTGAATCCAAGAAGACTGTCTGCGAGACTATGTAAATACAATTAATTGGCACCTAGAGTGAACCTTGCGTGTAGACCCTCGGTATTCGACCACCTTTGTCTTCTCTCAGTTAGCCGGCATTAAATGGGTTGACTTTGTGGACAAAGTGACAATCACGTGACGCGTATTCCAGAAGTTTGCAAGTTTGCGACCTATAACCGCAGTAATGAAAATGCATTGTCTGTGTTAGTTGTATGATGTGTTCTGTTTGCCGACAGAGAGTTGGCCCTGCTGTGAGTTGTTCATTGTGGCTGTTGTGTTTTGGAAGAAATCACAAGGTAACCAAGATGTGACATGTTCATGGGCTAGGAAAGCCTTGACCGTTCCGCTGAGCAAGGTTGACAAATCCCGTCTGTTGATTGTAAAGTTTGCAATCATCCACATCCCTCGTTAGAATCCCTATCTGACATGGCAGTGGGCCGCAATCATTGATAAGCCTTCATTCTTTGTGAAACTCATATGCGTTCGCTCGCTTTTTTGTCTCTTTTTTCTTCATTATACATTTGTATTTACACATTACTATACTGTTGCACTGACCGTTGCCATGATCAGTGGAAACCAGACCCATAGTACTTACAAGTACTGAACAAGACCGTAAACCAAAAAACCAGATAATTAGCTGAGCGGACCTCTGGAGAACTCTGGACACTGGACATTTTTGTCGACTATTCTACTGTAACGCGTACACTCCTGAACAAATAGCCACGTTACTTAAAGGAAGCGCATCTTGGGTTCGTTCAGTTAAGGTCAAACATTTAGATGAACTTTCTCATATCGACTACTGTATATTTTAACCTACACCGCTCGTAAAGTAGAATGCATGGGCATTAACAACATGAACCTATACGCATTACGGAAGTGTTACTTTCCCTTCTTCTACCTAACTGAGGTTTTTACTAGCCATGGAAGAAAACTGGATTATTTAAATACAACGAAACAATCTGTTCGTTTACTCTTTCCAAACGAATTAAAACCAGATCTCAAGTGTACCACTTGTGTCAGAGAAAACACATCATCTTGGTCAATGTCACGGAAATATATATTCAATCACTATGTCTACCACTGATTTTGTATTTGTGCACATCTCATTCGTACTAACAGTTCATGAGTATCACATGGTAGTCCTCCCTAGAGAGTTTCCATCCAGAAGGACCGAGTCTCTAAGCACATCACTTCCATTTGGTTCCGTGGTGCTTTTATAAGGAGGTAGGAGCCCAGAAAGACCGCTACCAGGATAAAACCAGTGACCAGAAACCTGACTCTAGTTTGGTTAGGTTCTGTCCTATAGACCACGATGTTAACAATAACACTAATATTTCTTTAAAATCTGGAGTTCATGCCAGTTAAGGTAGTTTGCTTGATTATTCTTCAAAGAAGCAGAGTTGTTTCATGTCCCTAGTATCATCACTCCGTTATGTTCACTCGAATACAAGTCACTGTTACATTGTAATGTTACATTTCAAAACGGAGGGTAGTGATGGATTGTGGATAACAGTTTACCACCATTCTATTAAATTACATAGAACATATATAAGTGCTGGCTGTTTTGACCTCATTTTATTTATACGGTTTGATCCGTAGTTCTTGACAAAACATCGTTGATAATCTGCACTTATGGGACAAAAACCAAATATGAATGCGTAAGCTAACCAACTTGCCATTATGCCTGAGATAATGTAGTGCACAGAGAACTCACGAGTATTTGTCATAATTAATAGCATTTATCTGTTAGAAACAGTGAATAAAAGGTGGTATCAGCTGGTGTTTAATAAGCAGTCGTGGCGAATACTTTTGTTAGCAATAAAATGAGCTAGTCTCTGACGTTTTGTTTGTCATCTATGAATGGTCTTGTTCGTCCCTCGCCCAGTTGATAACATCATTCAGTAGGGATTATCTTTGACGACTTTCTTAACTATAGTGTCTCCAGAGAGAGACTGATCTACTACCTTATTCTGTTTAGGTTTGTAGTACCACTCATAAGACAAAACACATATCAAAAGTCTGACCAGATATAAGTCAAATTGTATGACCTTGAACTCGTCAATGCTGGTACATAAACGACTATAGTATACATATTTATTGATGCTTACATGTCTTTTCATATTATCCGATTTTCAATTTATCTACATAATGTCTGTTGGTGTTTCTCTTTGTATACAGCTGTTGGATGAATATGGTACAGAAGGCAGGATGTCATTGCAACAATTTAGAAAATTTTTCGAATTATGATTTCTGCATCTAATGCCATAAAATTCATCCAATGAACATTTTCTCCACTATCCTATTTCATGAACGCCGACTGAATGATAATATCGAGTTTATGTTTAGCTTTTGAATGAGATACCAATTAACAGAACATTCCAACCAGATTGTATGACCGCCCTATTCATTCTTGTCGTGTCAATTGAAGTCTTTATGACCAGCACTTCAACAGGCTGCCAAAATAAATTTTACAATGTTAAAATCAGAATGTGGTAGCTCTAGAAAAACACTATAACACTGAATTTTCTTATTTACTACCGTTGTCCTGTGAAGAAAATCATGCACCATATGTAGTCTGTCGTAGATGTTGGATTCACTAAGTAACCAGACCGCTTTCGATGTTCGAACATTGACAGAAATCCGGTGACATAACCAATCGTTGACCATGATGTTATCCGATTGATTGTTTCGCTCAGACTCGTTTAGATGTTAACGCACCGGATGAACTTCCCCTACTTAATTTGATCGTTGGTCGTAACCAACAACATTACAAAAGTCAGACCTTTTCAAGCTGTGTTATGGTACATATGCATTAATTTATTTCACCGTGGAAGAGAAGTGGTCAAATGCGTATCCGTTTCCAGTTGTTCAGCGTACGAGGTGACCTAAAAATCCGCTGGTATCAGCATGAACATGAACTGGCTGCTACACACATTCCAATGATTTTGCGTTTTTCAGCCAACTGGAATAAAAAGCGAATCTGGTGGTAAATGACTGGAACGTGAATGAGAAACGCATAATCAAAAGAAATGGTAGAAAGTGGTCATCCTGACTGACACATCATTGTATACATTGTACCTAAACTCTTTCATGAAATGGTGTTCGGAACAACTAGTGTCGCTTTCGGTGTACCTTTCTAAAAGAACGCTCATGAAGCTGACTAGCTACACGTGAACCTGAAAGGCAAGTAACTGACTCACGATTACCCACATGCTTTTACAGGCTGAAGTTGAACGGCAAAAGCTATTGGTTGTACGATTAAAGACCTAGTCAGGAGTTAAATGGGTTGTCCATTTAAAAATGCTGCAAAGGGTGAATGCCGTCAAGCGTATTGACAAGCACCGCAGAAGTGTTTTATCTAGTTCGATTAACGGACTTTCAACCGGGAACAGTCATGTTCAACTCTATGCTCAGTCAAATGTGCGCAACTATAGACTGAAGTGAATCAATGAGAACAGATCAGACCCACTGCTAGGAATGCTTCGGAATAAGAAGATCCGTGACTCAACATATTCATCTAGTTTCTATAGTTGCGCACAAATTTAGTAAATTGAACAACATGTATTTACAATACATGCATTAGCAAGGCAATTAACTTGAATTACGAGGAAGGCCAAACTTAATATCCTTGTATTTCTTATGAAATACAGTTTGAAATCAATTGTTATCGCACGGTAGGAATACCAGTTCTTCTAGAACTTCCACATTTATAATAATTTTCCTCTTTTTGAGCTAAAGTTACGAGTTGCACAGCCCGGCCAATCATCGTGGCATCATCCGTTAGACCTATCGATCATTCAACCGTCTGTACTTAGCAACAATTGGGAGACTCCTAATACTGGTGACGTGAATGCCAAGAATTTGGACGTTTAAAACAACTTGAATCAACTAGATTCTTTGGCGAAGTTTGACAAAATGATTAAAAATGTAGATCGAGCAGACCAACATTTAGTGCTGTGCAATCACTCACTTATATGTAAAACTGGGAGATAAAGAGACATGGACACAGTGGTGGACAAATAAGATCACGAAAATTATGCGCACAGATAGATTATTGTCGCTAGTTCTTCGAAGCCAGGGCATTCTGAATTATCAGAACGGCTGGAACATCCGCATGAACCGTATGTGAACATATAAAGACAGACTGGCATGTTTATTTGATAACTGTACAACAAATTGTAGCATACGCCTCTTCATGATACGAGACAACGAATAGGTTGAGGACGTCCAAACTGTGGCCTGTTTTGAGTATATCCCTAACGACTTACGACAATGTGTTTTAGTGACTGGGGTAGATCGTGTAATGTAACAAACAATACAGCCATAGCATCACCCAGCAAAAGTAACCAGACAGTTCTAGATGTATGCCATGTGACTTGTCACACTTCGTGTGGTTACATTAAGCACTGCATATGGAGGATTGATCGAGCTTCCAATATCCGGGTCGGCGATCACATCCTAAAGTGGTTGCAAATCCAACCAGTCGTGTCGACTACAGTAATTACTCATTAGTGGTTTGTATATATCACCGATTTTACAACGCGGGTTAATGAATCGAAGGATAATGACGTGGCCAACACTATTCAAAAACTGACACTCCTCCCCACTTAATTGTACATTGAATAACGACGTCAAAGTCGAAAATACCGAAACACATCGAAGTGTGAGTAGAATGTCTAATTTTCGGCAAACTACCCTGACAACTTTCTGATAGTGGAAGTGTCCGGTCTAAGTGGGGACTTCAAACAGGTAACCTCACCACACCGTTTGTAAAATACTTACACTTCCCACGGATAGAATTTGGTAGGGCAAGAGTCCGTTGTATACGGCAAAACAAGGCCGTTTCTGGTAGTGTGACATGGAGTAGCAATACGGGCTGTACTCATCACAGAGATAGGTGTTAGCCAATGACAAGAAAGCAGCCTGGAATGGGATCAGTATGTTGTGCACTTAATTGTCACGCCGAGTACAGTGGGTCGAACAGGCCCAACTAGGACGGATTGAGGTGCGCGGTTGTCATGACAGTGAAGGGTACGGGACTCGTGTCCATTCTCATACGCGTTCGGTAAGTTTCTCAAGCTGCTGTCAATTTGAGGATGTGCATAATTGTGCCAGGCCTTCACACTGTAGAGGTGGGCGGAGTGTGTGAAGGGCGTGCAGGCGATTTTCAACAGAACGCAACTGGGGAGACCAAATGTGTCCAGTGCGATTACCCTCCGTTGTGAGAAAGGTGAACGAGCCAACATCGGTAATCAGATAAATGTCATTAACGAAGCAATTATAGGGAACAACCGAAAGCTCTGAGGGTTACTGAAGCAAATTTTTTTCTCACATACGAAGTTGTCACTGGCACATGTATCACCCTTAGACACTCTTTAAACAAAATGTTAGCAGAATCATGAAAGGGTTTGATGTAACAACATAAAAAAATACAGAGCAGCCAGTCCCGCACCAGTCAGTGCGCACTGTGTGGGCACGAGACATGCGGTCGATTGGTTGCGACAACCGATAAGCTGGCCGGATCAGATAGTTGCCGTTTGTGTGATAGACACGCATGCTACGCGTGTTGAACAATCGATCACGCATCAATACCGCACGTGTCATCCCTTCTTCTGTTAGTTCAGTACGCCCGGCCTGAATACGGTTTAACGGATGACACTGGCAATGGGAACGGCACAGCGTATGTTGACAGAGGGTGCTGGCTCAACCGTAAATGCGTCATGTGCTTCAGGGGGGGTGAAGTTATCGGGGGCTCGTCGTTTTTTGGGTTTGATGCCTAAATGGCCTCGTACCATGCACCACAGTTATCAATATAAGCAAGGTGTTTTTGATTGCTGTGTTCTTAATGCATGTCATCTGTTTTGGTCTGCCAAATACAAACCCCTCTGTCACTCGCATTCGTACCTCAAAACAACCAATGCTACGACCAAGATTTAATATGAAGAGTATATGGCTGTAACCGCATAAAGATGTGAGCATCTGAACTCATTTGGTAACATCAGAAGACATGATCGACTAAAATCATGGTACGAAACAGACAGCTATATGAACGTTTCATGAGTACGGGACAAACATGGAGGTGATGACTAAAGTCTGATAATACCGGAAAGAGCTCGTGGTAATTCAAGCTGTCACGTTAGCAAATAACAGACCATATTACAGTTTTGAGTCCGACGATCGGAACGCCTCGATTACAGCTAATCATTACACCCTTGATTCATCACATGTCAGTCAGCAGAGGTCGTTACGACTCAAACACCTGGGAAACGTAATGTAATAGGTGCAACACCGTTTCACGTCATCTGACCAGTTGGTTTCCTTACTGTTATTCATAAAAGTGGTTGTAGTTCGAGGAAAACTAATCTTGTCAGTAGCGTTCACAATTCTGTCTCCACTTGTCGAAATAAGCTTAAGGCTCGAGCTGGCATGTTGTTTCGCCTTGTGGAGCTCTTGCTACTGCGCAACTAAACTTGCGGATTCACCTGTAGTGGATCTAAACACTATACAAAATTCAGGTATGAACACGAGATCAAAAAGGTGATAAAAATGGAAACGATTGACTCACAATAGTTCGTTAAAGTGCTTTGATTTAGAATTCCACTACATCAAATGCAGTATCCAACAGATACAATCCGTCGTGTCGTTTGTAGTTAATCTTGGAGGCCAACAACTGAGATAATTCCGATGACAGATAAATAAGGAACTTTGCTGTAATATTTGGTTGATTCCGTTAACTTCTAACTCTCCAAAATTCCGTGCACCAGCGTCCCGAACGCAGAGAGAACGCAAGGCTCGCGAACCGAGAAGTGAGTGAGTTGTATTTACTGATTATCGATTAGTTCGATTAGGTTGGTTTAAACGTTGGCTGTATATGTGAATTTGAGGAAAGTGAAAAGTGTGAATAACAATCATAATTTTGAAATAGAAAATAGTGTACGAAACGTTACAGAACTCCCCCACCGGAGCGTTTGTGGGTTAAAAACACGATGAAAGTACGGCAGTGAAGAGAGAACAAACCAAACGCTCGATAGTCACATCACGTACTGTAATCTGTTTGGTGTTTCGGCCAGTGTACAGACCGCCCTCTACGCGTGGTGCCTTGTTCACGAGCACAAGGGGGCTGGGCTGCAGGTGGATGGGATACTATCGGGGGTGGGGAGGGGATGCTTTCAATCAGCATCGTGTCAGATGGATCAACGTCCTTCTCTGTGTAGGCTGGTTTTAATCGGCCAATGGATACGGATTCGTTGCGTCCGGACCCGTGGATGATGAAGAATTTGTCGTCACGCTTAACCACCTTGAAGGGATCGAGATATCGTGGTTGTAATGGTTTCCTAGTGGCGTCTTGGCGCATAAACACAAATTTGCATGTGAACAAATCTGGAGAGTTTTGTTCGCGGCGCCAGTGATGACGGGTCGGCATGAAACGTAGGTCGGACATGTGTTGTCGTAAACGTGCAATGTAATCCGTACCTGAGTCTGAATGAGTCGAGGATTGGGTCAATTCTCCTGGAAGATGGAGGTTGGTACCGTATACTAATTCAGAGGTAGTACAGCCAATGTCCTCTTAAACGGTAGACCGAATTCCGAGGAGAATGAGTGGTAGACGTTCGCTCCATTTCGTTGCGTCCGACTGCGCGGTTATCGAAGCTTTTAGTTGTCGGTGGAAACGTTCGACAAAACCGTTAGCACAAGGATGGTATGCCGTCGTCTTAACGTTCGAACAACCCAGTAACTTCGTTAAGTTACGAAAAAGGGAGGATTGGAAATGGGTGCCTCGATCCATAGTTATTGTAGATGGTACACCAAAATTAGCGATCCAGTGTTCCAAGAAGGTTTTGGCGACTGTCTCTGCTGAAATATCTCTAATAGGCACAGCTAAAGGCCAACGGGTGAAACGGTCGATTGCGGTTAATATATACCTACAATCGTTGGAGGGTGGTAGTGGGCCAACGATGTCAAGGTGTATATGGGAAAATCGGGCGTCTGGCTGAGAGAATGTACCAGGTGTGGTAATCGTATGCTTGTGCGCTTTACTCCTTTGGCACTCCATACACTGTTGTGACCAGAGACGAACGTCTTTGTTCATAGAGGGCCAAACAAAGCGCTGTGCAACCAGCTTTAATGTGCCGCGTTTTCCGGGGTGAGATAAACGGTGGAAATGATTAAAAACAGTGGGACGATATGAAATTGGGACAAAAGGTCTAGGTTTACCCGTTGAAGTATCGCACAGAATGTCACCAGGTTTCGTCGGCAGGGAGATGGTAGATAGTTTCAAGGACTTGCAGATGGAAACGTCCTTCATGTCCTCACTGCACTGTTGGGCTGTGGCCATTTTACATAAGTCAAAGGAAGGTGGCAATTAGACTAAATTGACATCGGGACGTGATAAAGCATCAGCAACGATGTTAGCGTCACCACGTAGGTGTCGGATGTCTGTGGTGAATTGAGAGATATAGTTCAAATGTCTGATTTCACGCGGGGAGTACCGATCGGGTTTGGCGTGAAAGGCAAATGTCAAAGGTTTGTGGTCGGTTTGCACAACAAAGTTTCGACCTTCCAAAAGGTGCCGAAAATAACGGATCGCCAAATAAATTGCCAGCAGTTCACATCCAAAGGTGCTGTATTTAATCTGTGCTGGCTGAGGCTTTTGGGAAAAATAGGCTAAGGGTTGTTGTTCGCCATTTACTGATTGTTCTCAAACTGCGCCGACGGCAGCGTTTGACGCATCTGTGGTAAGAAGGAGAGGTGCATTTGGATCGCAACTGATGAAGCGTAGTTTGGTGGCCTGACATAGGGCTTCCTTTACAGCTGAGAAAGCTGCCTTGGCTTCGGATGAGAGTTCGTTTGATTTACGTTTGGAGTCGACCAGGTCTGTCAGAGGTTTTAAAATGTCCGCGCAATGAGGGATGAAACGTCGATAATAGTTAAGTATACCGAGAAATCGTCGGAGTTGGGTCACGTAGTGGGAATTGGAAAAGTCGAGATGGACTCAACTTTCTCTGGCAAGGGTGTGATGCCGGTTTGGCCGATGCGATGTCCCAAGAAATCCAATGAATTAACTCCGAAGGCACACTTGTCAATGTTGAGTTTAATATTATATTGCACGAAACGATCGAAAATAGCATGGAGATGAGAAAACTGCTCATCGTTTGAGCGGCTAGCGATCAAAACATCGTCGATGTAGACGTACGCGAAAGGGAGTCCACGTAATACTTCGTCCATGAATCGCTGAAATGTCTGAGCCGCATTACGAAGTCCAAAGGGCATTCTTGTAAACTTGAAAAGTCTAAAAGGGGGTGTAATGGCTGTTTTCGGGATGTCCTCTTCCGCGACCGTGATGTGGTAATAGGTGCACACTAGGTCTAATTTGGAGAAGACATTAGCGCCAGCGAGTCCTAAGGAAAAGTCGTGGATATGTGGTATGGGGTACCTGTCCGGGATTGTGCAGTTGTTGAGAGCACGGTAATCACTGCAAGGTCGCCAATCGCCCGGAGACTTTCTGGGTACCATGTGCAGTGGTGTTGCCCAAGAGCTGTTTGAAGGTCGAATTATGTTCAACTGAAGCATATGTTCGAATTCAGCCTTGGCAATTTTGAGTTTGTCTGGATGTAAACGGCGTGGGCGAGCAAAAATCGGAGGGCCACGTGTACCACATTGTGTTTTACCGTCTCGGTATGTGAGCACGGCCGAGTTAACAAAGGAAATTCTTTCAGCAGTGCTGCAAATGACCGTGTTGGTGGAAGAGCGGGTCGGATACCGATTGATGCGATCGTCGTTTGGACACCTTTTTCTGTGCATGCAGTGGTATTGTCAATTAGCTTACGCCTCTTGACATCAAC
>JTDE01021910.1:0-20182 GCA_014338405.1 Paragonimus skrjabini miyazakii | reverse complement strand
TTTCATTCGGAAAAATGCTGAAACAGTTCAATTTTGGCGAACGAGGACGGGGAGTTCCAAAATCGGGTAAAGAATCGAGCGGATTTCAGCACAGCGGATTTCAGCATAGTTTATGTTTATACAATTCATTAAACTCGAGAAACTTCGAGGTGGGGACTTAAAGGGTGAAGGTATGCATGCGATAAATTGAACAACTTACTAATAACCACCAACCATGAAACGTAACGGTAGTGGCAGTCCGTATGCGATAAAGTAAACGACAGTCGTCCCACACAGTTATTGTGATTCCGTTTGCGCCTCAAAACCTCTTGTAAGTGCGAGTTAAATAGCTGTCGATTGGATCGGGATATTGACCCTAATTGCTTCTTGGCAAACCAAAATTTTCCTAAATGATAGATAAAAAATGACTCAAAATAGCTATACCTATTGATGAGCCTGAAGGCCTCATGAGCCGAGATGACTTAAATCCCAAGACACGATGGCAAAGCGTGTTCAGACAATCCTGGAATATCTGCAGTAAAACTTGGTTGTCAGGTTCCAAACGGAACAAGCCTTCAAGCCAACTACGCTCTAATACACGAAAACCCATTCTGAAGAAGCGGAATGCTCGGATGGGCTGTCGAGTATCAGGATCTGAAGTTGGCCCAAAAGTATACGCTGTCCTAAGGAATCGGTGTCCATCGCTGATTCGACGTGACCGTCTTCACTATCAACAACGTCTTACAGATCGCTTCATCGCTGATCTAAATGGTTCCTTCCGATTTGTAGTATCAACTCGCAAGGCGAAAGCTGGAGTTCCACAACTCTTAGGCCAGTCAGGCCTTACTAGCTCTGATACGGAGCCGCTGATGTCCTTGCTGAGTTTTATAGCCATGTTTTTGCGCAGTCACCATCAGTTCCTCAGGTTCTTCTTGACAATGAAATCGATAGCACTTAATTTATGGATACCTCCTCCACGGCGATGTTAGCTAAACTTAGTTGTCTCAACGGTATACCTCCCAAGGTTTTGAGGGAATCGAAAGAGCAGCTTGCTGATTCGCTTAGCTTACTGTTTACACAATCTACCTCCCAGGGAACAGTATCCAGCAACTAGAAACTCGCTAGCATTTCACCCGTTTTCAAAGGTGGTAGGCGAAATTGCCCCAGTGACCACAGATCAATTGCCTTGATGTCAGGCGTCTCAAAAAGCTTAGAGGCGCTTGTCTACGACTCGCCTCATAAGTACCTTACCTGTCGTGAATTTTCTGCAATGCCCAACACGGAGTTCGCAAGGGCTGTTCGTGCACCACAAATCTGCTGATAGCAGCCGAACAGTGGACGAAATCAGTTGATCAGGGCAATGGAGCAGACGTCGTTAATCTCGACCTTGCTAAAGCATTCGACCGCGTGGATCGTGTTGTTTTGATAGGCAATCTTTCCCGTTAGGGGGTGGGAGGCAATCTTCTCCAATTGCTTGAGTCGTATCCTGCGAACCGTCCGTACATAGTGCGCGTTGATGGTGTTCCCTCTACCTGTAGGCTTAACCTCGATGGAGTCCCCCGAGGTTCAATTCTTGGCCCGCTAATATTTTTCATATTCATCGACGATCTTCCACTCTTAATCACTTCTCCGTTAATAATATTTGCGGACGACGTCAAAATTTGGTGAGCCGTCAACACAACCAATTATTCTGTCATCTTACAGAAGGACCCCGACATTCTATTCAATTGGTCTCGAATGAACCGACTCGACGTTGATGCTGTTAGCTGAAAACCACTTAGTACCTCGACGGGTATCCGCTTCAGACAGTTCTTACTGAGAAAGACCTAGGCTCTACTGTTTCGCACACTCTATGGAGATCTGCGAACACTGAAACAAATGCGAGGAAGGCTGGCAATATCCTGGAGTTATTGAAACGTCTCTTTGACCAGTTCAACCCTAATTGGTTTCAGCTTCTTTATAACAGTTCTGTCCGACTGCATCTGGAGAATGGAACCGTAATCTGGCCACCGCATCTCCAAAAGGACAAGTTGCTCCGTGAGACCGCACAACGTCGAGCTACTGAGGCAGTCCGAGTTCTGAAATTTACACCGTATGATGAATGGCTGAAATCTTTAAACATGTACTTCTTAGAGTACCGTCGGCTTAGAGGTGACTTGGTATTAACACTTTTAATTATGAAGTCCCCGGATAATCCTTGCCGCCTGATACTCAACAGGGGGAGTAGCGTGACACTGAGGAGCCACCTCTTAAAACTAGAGGTCCAATATATCAGATTAGAATGCACAGTTTTTTTCGTTACGCGTTTTCAAGGCATGGAATGCTTTTACAGACCATATTGTTTCTGCTGGCGTTGTAGCAGTCCTCAAGGTTCACCTTGACCAACATCTATTGCATTACTCCAGATACTGCACCTTCATTCCCCATTTCGGCCCGTTGCAGGGGACCTTGAGAGTCTGCGCATCGTGATACGGAATTCTCAAAAGCTGAACCATATATTCGAACAACTGAGTTGTGAGTAGGGAAACTACTTTAGAAACATCCAACACCACGATTCTCTAAAGCAATCGGTAGCAACGTTGGATTAAATCTCCTTCCGGTTCATTTTTATATTGCGATTCGGAGAATTGTTTAAATTATCAACTGAGTTACAGTTCACATAGAATTTAACGAGCGACTTTTCAAGTAAATTTGAACGACACCGAGTTTGCGCATTTATTGTCAAAACGGGTGAATAATGACATCATGAGATCAAATTCTCGTGTGAGAAGTGCGTCTCCCAAAAGAATGAGTAATTTCTGTGCATGTTGTGTTAATTTTAAAACAAGCCTCATGGAACATGACGAGATATCCTGCCATTTTGCCCAATCCTAGATTTCCAGGGATAAACCTGTCGCCAAATTTGCCGAAGTAAGCCATCATATTAATTGCTTACCGTCAGCACTCAAAGCCAAAATGTTCAGTTGATGAAGAATCTTGAAAACGAATACATTAGAAGTCTGCAACAACAAATTTACCTTCTCGAGCTAGAGAATAAATATATAAAGCAACAAACGGTAAATGCTCTGGACTTGCAACCAGCAATGATTAACGAAGCTTCAAGTGCAACATCAACGATTAAGGTTCGTTGTTTGATATATATATATAGGTATGTATATAAGTACGTTTGCGCGGGTTGGTGCATTATTTTTTTTCTCCCCACGGCTGTATGGCCTGTAGTGAATCTGAACGCTATATACCTGATCAGGCGTGAATACGAAATCAAAAGGATAAAAAATGAAAACAACTGACTCACAGTAATTCGTAAAGATGCGTTGTTTAGAGTTCCACCACACGGAATGAAGTATCCAATTGTGTAGTTCCCCAATAGTTTTTGAGGTCACAACGAAAATGATTCCGGCGACAGATGAGTTCGGAGATATGCTGAAATAAAGGCCGATTCCGTTATTCGTTAACTCTCGCAAAGTCTGTACACAGGCGACACTGAACGCAGAGAGAGAACACAGGGCTCGCGACCTTGGAGGTGCAATTTTTTGTATTGTTAATTGATCCGGCCCACGTGATTTAAACGAGTGTACATATGAATTTGAAGAATGTGAAAAATGTGAAAAATAACGAGTTATGCATTACAAAATACTGTACCAAAACTCTACAGGCCATACAAGGTCAAGCAAACTTTGATCACTACAGTACTTACATGAGTACTACTGTGATCAAGGTTCGCTTGCCCTCTTTAAGAGGCTCTGGTCGAATCACGACTTTCTTCCTGCGTGTTCAGAATTTTGGATGCAGTTGATCTTTGTGGGGTGGGAGGGTTTAGAATTTCCTCTATAATCGATTCCCTGGGTACGCGAAGCTACGAGTAAAGCATTAGTTAAACACAACTAGGCAAGCCTGAAACGTGTGATTTTCAACTTGTGTCGCTGATCAAAGTCCTGCATCAGTTGTGTGTAAGGTGCATATCATATCTGAAATTTCCAATATCACTGTCGTCGCCAGTTAGTCTACATCAGCTAGACCACCTCTATGACCAACGCAAGAATTTGTTAGCGCATAACTTTTTCACCGCTAAATTTGGGAACGGTAAGTGAGTTTCTAAAAGTCGTTGACTGGATCACGCGCGTGTATTTTGACGGAGCGTCGAATGAGGCTGAGGATGCTTTGTAAAAACGACAAGGTGTTCGAGTGATGACGTAACAATTAGCCCTGAATGCTTTGGTCGTTCCGCTCATCAAGGTCGAGATGGGTTGCTAGCTTGTTTAAGACAACGCGACCACTCATGTGTCTGTGCGTAATACCTTCAGATGTGTGAGTTGTGGGAGACTAACTGTGAGTAAAGATACGAACATCAAACAGTCAGTTTCAAGTACAATAACCAAATGACCCAAAGTGAGCAGTTCTGAACCGGGCTGAACAAGAGCACCAAGGAATAACGCGCATACGCAAGTGTATTATTAGGCGGAGTCAGAAAAGTACTGTCCATTTGTACAAAGACAGCTAATGTAAGAGGTACATACGAATAAAGTAAAACATGAAATTATATAAAGTGCCCTACGGTATTCCTCGTAGAGCGTTAGATAGATGGAAACACCTGGTAAAATCAGAGAAACTTGGCTCAGTGCCCTTTGGAAAGTGTTGATCATCTGGGAGTTCTACCTGAGTCAATGCGGGGGAGATCAACGTGATTTTTCAGTTTAAGCTGAGGGTTCATTGGGCGTAAGACTGACCTCAGAAGCAATGGAAGGATCTGGATGGGACTCGACACGAGCAGCAGTAAGTCCGTCAATGCTCACTATGTCGTGGGATCTAATTTGATCTACCATGAAACACTGTGAAAAGAGTTTAATCACTAGGAATGGTCCTGAAAATGGTTTGTGGGGAGAGGCCTTGACGACATCTGTACGAATGGAAATAAAATCACAAGAGTCCAAACTGGAGTGCCTTCGTTCTTGTTTTATTTTTAACCAGGTAAGCCGAGGCCAGAGTTTTCCCATGGATGACTTCAACTGTTGCACAAAGGTAGTAACGTTCGCCTTGTAAAACGGTTCGCCGGAGAGGTCAATTGTTGTACCTCAACCTTGTTCTGCGGTCATATAACGAATGTCTCCTTTAACAGTTGAGAAACTTCTCAAAACGACAAGGGGTATGTGATAATTCTAACGTTGGGGATCTAATTGGGCTTTTAGAGCAGTTTTCAGCTGACGATGGAAACGTTTGATTAAGCCATTTATTGCCAGATAGTATGCAGCTGTTTTGATGTGATCGACTCCCAGTAGCCGGTTGAAGTCTCTGAACAGCGCTGATTGAAATTGTGTACCTCTATCAGTGGTCACAGTCGTTGGAACACCATAGTTTGAAGTCCACCCGTCCACGAACGCTCGCGCAACTGTTTCGGTATTTTTGTCAGGGGGAGGTATTGCCACTGGCCATCTGGTGAGGCAGTCAACACACGTTAAAATGTACTTATGGCCCTCTGAGCACATCGACGGCCTGATTATGCAAATATAGACAGAGTGGGAATGTGCTTCAGGATTAGGAAATGTACTGGAGAGCCGTGGTGGTATACCGACGGACTTTGTTACGTTGATAAGCAATGCGAGTTCTTACCCGTTTTCGAATATCTCTACGCATATTTGGCAACATGAACCAGTCCAAAATTAATCTAAAGGAGACATAAATGTTCGATCGAACATGCGGTGGAGACTGTTGAAAACAGAGCGTCTGAGGTTTACGAGCTGAAATGGACGAGGGCTAACTGTCAAGGTATCAAACATGACTGTGCCTCAATAGCTGACATGAGACATCTCTCGAAGTTTTGGCAAAGGAAAACTGCTGCATTTCCGAAAGGATGTTAATTCATTTCATTTGACGGTGTCAATTTGGTGTAACACAGTCAAAACAACACTGAATAAGACATCTTTAACCTTGCTTTGATCTCAAGATATCTTTTATGTCACTTGTAAACGGGTCTAGTCAAACTGTCAAATCCTATTCGGAGAATAAACAAGTAAAAACATGGCGAACAAGCTCGTTTTCGGTGTATCATCTTCAGGCCAAATACAACACAATAAATATGAAATTAGTTGTCAAGTCAAGATTTTGTGAAAGTTAATACAGTGTGAATCTAATATCATTTTGGAATTACGGACATGGTTACTGTGTTGATGAAATCTTTCGGTATATTTGAACAGCTGAGACAATAAACAAGTAGTTTGTGGTCTATGAGGACATTAAACCATTTGCTCTCCAATATGTATCGAACATGGTTAATGACAAGAAAGGTAGCCAGTAGCTAGCAGCTGAAAGTACTACGGTACAGTTGTGCTCGTTGAAGCTTACTGGAACAAACAATAAGTGTTAGGTTTAGCTGTTGACTATCTTCATCAGAACCGCACATACAACCGAATGGGATATGTCGGTCTGCAAAATGGGAGTTAGCATGTGTGCCAGGACTGCCACTGATAGTAACACGTCTTTGGTTGCGAGAAATTCGGCGTTAGCCGAAGGCAATAAAAGGAATGTTTGGGATTGTCCTTCAACAAATCGGGAAGAGGTTCAAACAACTCCGAACAGTGCCTAACAGTGCCTAAAAGTAAAGAAGGGTTTCTTAGGACTGAAGTGCTGGATAATCTTTGAGGGTAACAATTTCCTCTGGGACAGGCTCAAAATAATCATACGTGTTTTGGTGTCCCGAAAAACCTATGGAGTCCACGCCATAAACATATTTTGTCATGTTTAGGGCTAGACTGAACCGATCAAAAAGTTCAAAACTGCATAAAAGTCTGCTGTGCGTCTTCGCTCGTTGCGAGGAAGCCGTTGATACAAACAAGCACAAGATGTAGACCGTGAGAGACCTGACCCATCAGCCTTTGAAAGATCTGAGCTGCTTTTTGCAAACCGAATGTGTGCGCACGGAATCGTACAATCTAAGTAGTGTAGTGGTGGCCACCTCCGTCACGTTTTTCGGGGCCACAAAGATTTGGTGATATACCCGAACAAAATCAAGCTTTGAAAAGACAATCTTGTTGTGTAGACCAAGAAGAAAGTCGTGAATATGGATAACTGGGTGCCTGTTGGGACGATGACGTTGTTTAAGGTATGATGGCCACCACACAGACACCAGTCGCCGCGTGAGGTTTTGAGTACCATATGCAAGGGTGAGGTCCACGGGCTACCACAAGGCTGAATTATACGGGGTCGTTGGAGGTTCCCGAATTCCGCTCCGGTGATTTTGAGTTTTGTTGGTAGTGATCGAAAGGGACATGCGACGGTAGGTAATCCTTTGGTGGTGCTATGGTGGAAAACGTTGTGTTTTACCTGTGAAAGTGAACCTGAAGGATTGATAAGACGTGTGAGCTGCAGAAGCAGAGTTGCGAAACTAATGTATGGTAAAAGCGCACATACTCCTATTGAATCAATCAAGGCGGCCTTACTGTGCACGCACATTGTTGTGCTATCCATCGGTTTCCTACTACTTACATCCACCACCAGTCCAACGGAGGTAAGAAAGTTGACGCCAATAATTGGGTGCTGTACATCTGCAACGGTGAAAGTCTAATGGAATTGTCGACGGAGACCGCGATCGGGGATGTGTATGTTCTTCCCACAAGTCCGTATGACGGTAAAGTTAGCGGCTTATAGTTGGTTTTTCACCAATGGGTAGAATAACACCAATATGAGCATCCATATCAACTAGAAGATTGAGGGTCGTTGAACGGTCGAACACATAAAACAGGCTACATAAGCGTGGACCAATAGCAGCTATCGTCAATCCTGACTGGCTTGATTGTTTCTCGTCTGAATTTGGTCATTCTTGAAGGAACAATACTAAGTGCAACGGTGAGCGCGCGTTCCACACTGGCGGTGGCAATGACAAACACTCCTGTCGAACCGTCGAACAAAGTAACTTATCCTAATTAATTCTGACCCAAGCTAGACAGGAGCACCAGGAAGAGATATTGCGTTCCTGTGAAGTATACCTTTTGGTTGAATCATTTTTAACAAGTGGAGTTCGTTTGTCCAATGACAACTGATGTGGTCGCACTTAAACTAAGGGCAAATTGTGAAATTGTGTACAATAACCTATAAATTGTGTTGCAGTCAACGTAACTATGTATCGTTGACACAGTTAATCTTTTTGTTACCACTTTGTATTTGCCTTGCTCGTTTTCGTTTGCTTCCACATCCATTCATTTCGTACCGCTAACAAAAAAACGACCGTTTTGGCCCTGTCATCTATGAATGTAACTAGAAGTGAGTACTCTGTATGCACTTTCATGTCTAAATGCAAAACGGGTTAGCAGACGTCCACAATTCTGTTCTGGGTTACTATCCAGGAGAGAAGAATGTATGCCTGCGATTGATTGTTACTTCATCTGGTAGTGCAGGTGGTTTGTAAATTTCTGTTCTAGTCTAATGTAATTGTAAAAGATCACAATGTGGTCAAACTGTGACGTGGTGATAGGCGTTGCAACTTCTGATTGCGCCGCTGAACAAAGTTTGTAAGCGCTATCTTCATGGTGGCACAGTTTGCGACAATCTGCACCGCTGGTTGGATGTGGCAATGGGTCACAACCAACTACTGCTCTGTATTCACTAGACTGTTGACCCATTTTATCATGAAACCATATTATTTTTATTCTGATTTCTGTTCTCTTCATTATGTGTTTGAATTTGCGTGTTGCTCCAATATTTAATGGATTGTTGTTAAGGCCAAAGACAACCAGAGCCATGGCACTCAAGTTTACTTGTTAAAACTGAAAATGATGATTATTAAATAATCCAAACTTCTGGCGATAACATGTAGATCTAAGAACGAATCATTATCTTGGATGTGTTTAAATCGGTCATGTTTACTGAGGTAGCAAATGAAGTAGATGTGCCGCTTCGAGAGCGGATTTACAATGAAATCTGAATAGTGTGGATTGCATTGTTTTTCACTCTTTCCACACAGAAGCAAGCTTTAGCGCAGATGTGAACTAAGTTAACGCTTCCCAATTGTACGCAAAAAATACCGGACACGAAGTTAAAATACAAAGAATTGAGAGAGACCGAACATATATTATACGACAATTACGATAAGCTCAACCGGCACTAAGCAACACTGATACCCGAAAACATTTAGGTATGTTAAGGAACCAACTGTCGAGCGCGCAAGCAGGCCAACAAGCATGCAAATAGACAAATGCAGCAAGCAGACGGTAAGCAAGGATCCTTACGATTTTATATACAATATCAACTAGGATTTTGGGAAGAATTTTACTCATCGTACGGCAAGCAGATTGGAGTTATCTCCAGGCCACTACAAAACAGGGGTAAAGAAAGCAAAAACGGTATTTTAAAAACAGATTGAATGAGTTATAACTTGTCTTGTATGTGATACGGAACTAACTGTGACAAATGATGCTGCGGAAAATTGGATAACCAGATAAATGGCGCTAGGCTTAGTGGAAAGCAATAACTGCATAAAGGTTGCGCTTAGGTGGAATGGGTAATATTGATCGTTTAGAGCAGACGAAACATAATAAGTAATAATAAACGGATCATTGTATCCCTTAAATGATGTTTGTTCCGAAGAGCATTTATAATGTGATATCAAACGGTGTCTCACTGGTGGAATACAGTAAGTTCTGTAATCAGACCATGTACTATAGAAACCATATTCCAGACACATGGAAAGAGGTTTTGGACTCTGTTGTATATATAGTGTTATGTACGTGGTTGCAGAAAGATTGGGTTTCATATGTGAATCATGGAACAAACACGGCTGCTAAAATCAGAAAGTAATTGTTAACAATGAGGTAAAATTTGAAACGACAAAATTTTGTAGCGGTTACATAGTACGCGCACGTTTGACCTTTGAAAAGATAGGATTGTGCGTAGTAATTATTAATGGAAACATTATGTGCACTATAGGATCAACCAAATTGAGACGACGTTTAGATAATAAAGAAAAAAGTGAGTATTTCCGATACACGAAATAGACATGCGAGTGATCGACAAGCCGAAACGATAAGACAAAGAAATGGAAAGCAAGCACACTGGGTATTCGTCGGTATCTTTACACATTTGACAAAATTTTAAACGCATACAAACGTTTGTAACAATGGAAAGACTAGAGTCTCTACAGTGCCTACCCTTTAAGGGCAACCATGAAGTTTACTTTCACAATACGATAAAACCCAATATAACCGAAACCATTGATACCAACAGGGATGGTTCAGTTTAGTCCTGCCACACAGTTAATGTCTGAGGTCGGTGTGAGTGAAAGAGGAACGAGTAAAGATAATCCAAAATCGATAAGTTTGAAAACCAATAATCGCTAATCGTGTGTAGGTTCTCACATCAAATATTTCGTTAAACGCCGGTTTTGATGTGTCGATAGATGTAACTTCGCGTTCACCGTTGTGCCCTAATGTGAAACCTTTATCATACCGTCGGATTATGCGGAACGAACCCGTATATGTTGACCGCAAAAACCGTCGAAGACAAATGAAATGAATCCGAACGTAGGAACAAGTTGACAAAAGAGTACTGACGTATGTCAGCGTTGTGTGTTTTCTTAGTGGAGTCGGTTGAAACTGTCACATGTAACGGTCCAAGCGTTCACCGTACTTTATAAAGTTTATGGGTTCTGTTGCGCATAGAGCAAACAGCTCTAGTCTTGAAGTTTACCCATAGGCCAATTCAACAGTAGTGGTACATAGGTCGGCCTTCAATATGTTTTAGATATCTAGCAGGACTAACGGCTGAACCTCCTGCCATTGTGGGTTGTTGCTAGTGGATACAGATTTCTACAGCTGTTAAGGAATACGTTCAACTTACCTGTTAGCTGCCGAGCGGTAAGCTGTGGTGTGAAGCTGATAACCTTGTCGAGTGGTAAGAAGTGATTTAAGGGCTAATTCAGAACTAAACGCACGGCCACTAGTTACTATGCTGGAGCAATAAAACCGAGCGATGCAACGTTTCCAAAATGTTTGTGCGACGGTTTATGGCAAGTAATTTCAAGTCGGTATGGCTTCTAAACAATGTATAAATCGGTATACGCACGTTAAGCTATCCGTTTACTCACTAGAGGGCGGGGGTAAGGGTCCAACCACGTCAGCGTGCACATAATATAAACTTTTGTCAGGAGCGACAAATCTGCTTGAAGAGGCACGTGCACAAAGTTGAACTTTATATCCTTGACAATGAGAGCACGTTTTAAACCGGCCGTGGATGCCACGGTCTATTTGCGCCAGACAACACATTTGGTGACTACCTTGCCTGTGGAACGTATGACTAGGTTGGACCTTCTGTGCAACGTTAGAAATATTTATCCATGAAATTCGGAAGAAATAACTGGGTGGGGGACACTTCATGAAATATCGAATAGTACTCTCTTTAGATGAGTATATAGAGGCGCAATGTACATTAAGGAAAAATAACTGGTGGATTTTTTCTATTTATAATCAGTGCATCTGTACAGCTGCGACTACTGAAAGATCGATTTTTGCTGCCTATCGTACTCAACGTGGCATTAATGCACAAAAACTTTGGCGGCTGGATTTGAGATACCTCAAATGTGACGTACATCGGTTGTAAGCTGGAAGATATAATCCAGGTGTCTGGTCAACCTGGGGGATTACTCGTCGTATATCGAACTTATAACGTACGTCGTTGGTTCATGATCTGTGAGAACGATAAAATCTGATCCCTGGAAAGGTCTGAAATGGTAGATACCGATATATATATATATATATATATATATATTGCTGGTAATTCCTTCACGCAGGCATTTAACTACGATTCGCTTAATTATGAGCGCCTAGTGAAAAAGGCTGGCGGGCGTCATTCGTCAGCAAGTTGCTACTGTAGGACCGCTCCCATAGCCGCGTCTGATCCATACACGATTAGCGCTATAGGGGTGAACGATTGATAACATGAAATTGATACTATATTGGCGATAAGTTTTTTTTACCTACTTGGAAGCAGTTTGCACGGCTGCTGGACGTACGTTGCCTTTGAGCGGGTCGATGATCGTTTGCATTTGGTGGACGCATCTAACGGTGAAACGGCGATTTTTTACCCCGACGGCTCCATGATGCTCCTTATCGTTCACTGTTTAGATCGTAAATATCGTGGTACCAAGAAGGCCATTAGTCTTCGTTCGGAACGGATATCAAACACGCGACAGAGAAACCTCGGATTGCAACCTGGGTCACTGAATACGGCCACATGGCTCCACTGGTTCCCTTTGCAACTGCGAACTTTTCGTGTTTTTTTTCAGGTGTGTTATGGTCACGGCATCTATTAAGTGTTTTGGGCAGGAACGCTTTCTCAGGATTATTAGTAAGCAACATACTATCCGCAGAGTTGTAATACCTACTGGCTGAAATGATGGTGAAGATGCGGCGTCTCAAGCTAGATGATATATTGCCTAGACTTACGCTGTTAGATAACTCAACGGACGTGACAGTAAAGTAGAAAGCGGTTTCTGTGTATAATCATGAGATCTATACATTCACAACTCCTGAAAAAGAAACTCTGGCAAGCACAATTCGCCAGGTGACTGCGACGTATCTGAAAGAAGACATGATGACTTCTTTCTATCAACTGTTCCTTGGACAATTGTGTTTCACCATGAATAATCTGTTTAGCAGAAACATAACGATTGATTGACCAAGTTAGTAATAGGGTTTAGCACATCGAGGAGAATGCTTAGCATAAGCTGAGGAAACATTCACATTTTAAGTTATTATTCGGTTGCCAAACTCTATTTCTAACACAACGATCAACACCTGTGGATCGATATCTTCAAAAGCAAGGGCTGATAGCGCGATCGAAGTTGTGGATGATAAATTCCTATTGATCTTTAATAGCCAAAGCGCTTAAACATGATATATATGAAAAACGAAAGGTTGTCTGCCCTAAAGTACTACACATTTTAAACAGGCTCATCAGTTTATTGAGTCAAGCGAACCGGAACGATCTTTAGGGAATAATGTAATAAGTGGTTAAAGAATATATTATGGATACACGAAATTGACGTGCGACCGAGTGAGCTATAACCCTAAACGATAATACAACTAAGAAAGAATCAAACACGCGGTGGCATTTGTACATTTGAGTGTACGAGCTGCCATAGGTATCTCCACTCATTCAAATAAATGTTTAGGTGCATGCGAAGATTTATAGCAAAAACAGTAAAGCCAACAACCGACACTCAAACGCAGCCAATTACAAATGTATGGGTTTGTTACAAGGTTATCACTGTCGCCGTTGACATCAATTTCGATTTCTGGTCGGAAACATTCATTTTCTTTCCGAACTTAAATGTGAAGATGTTTAGAGGCCATGGGACCAAAACTTTATATGAATTTCTCCGTATTGACGTTAGTTCATGAGCTGGACACCTTGCCTATTCTTCCAGCCCTACTTGGAAAGCACATATAAACGGCGACGTGCTGGACATTAGGCAGGAGTGCATGGAACATATCCAAATAATCTTATCTGATACAATGAAACTGCTTTAGAACAAACGAGCCATCTGCTCCCGGTTCACACTGTCATACATAAGAGCCATTACAACCTGTGTAGCGAAAAGGCGTCCAATCTTTATTGTCCAACACGCTAGTTCACATGCTACACGCGCGCTCGCGTTTATGAGTCAGCATTCCAGTCCACAACACCCCCAGGTTTCCGTTCACGCGTCATGTGCACTTCTGCCCGGTTTAGGGGTGTGATCGGCGACGTTTTTCGGGGGGAGTTTTCCGCCTACCATTCTTCGTCCATTAGTCCGATTCCGTTGAGCAATGGCTCGTCCAGTTGTTCGTGTTGTTCTCCATCTATCCACAATGGGCTTTGATCGTATTCCACGGTCGTGTCGAGATATTCCCCCGAGTGTTGGACTAACCGAGCCTCCGATATCGTCGTCCATTCTATTTTGCGTGCCATATCTCGCCCGTTGGTCCGATCCGGTCGAGCGATGACTCATCCGACTGCCCCCGTTGTCAGCCATCCGATCGTTGAGGGCTTGTGGACGTGCCTGCCTTTCGCGTTGAGGTACTCCGCCGAGTGTTTGAATGCTCGCACCTCCGGCCTGGCAATCCACCACACCTGTACATGAAATTATTAAAAGCTACCGTAGCATACTATTTTTGCAGTCATACAACATATTTGTTCACAGATGGCCTGAATACTATCGGGCTACCGAAACCTAAACGAAAGCAGCAACAATATATCAAAATTAAATTATCAAATGCGTGTCTGGTAGTCAGTTCTGGCATAAACACTCCGTTCAAGCTTCAGTGTGGAACAAACTTTAGAGTTCTGAAGTTTAAACAGATGATCGTACAGTTTCTCTTTAGTACGGCATGTTCTGTTATTCAAGTGCGTTGATGTGTAAATGTGTCCTCATTACGAATTACTTGACTGATAGTGGGTTTGTGCACATTCTTCAAAAATAACTGAAGACATATGCCAGTAGGTTTCTCACGGTAGATCAGGTTAGAGCCCTCGTGATGCACTGAGTCAACAGGAGAGATAAAGGCTAAATGAATTCACTGGCATGCATATTGTCCCTGTTCACCTGAGCTGTATGTGAAATAATCATAACTATCGAGGTTAGGTAGGGATGTTGTTTTACGGATACTACTTCCTACTCGTAGCTCAGTTTGTCCGGACGCTTAACCTGCATTGTCTATTTTCTGACTGAGATTAAACATCTTTGCATCAAAACAGCATGATATCCATCATCTCACGGTAGATTTCAATGTCTGAACAACCTAGTTTCTCATATCAACCATCAGAAACAACGATATCTCATTAGGTTATGATGCACGATTCATTCGATATGCGTCCGTGGCTAACACTTGAGATAGTGACTGACTAAATATACTATTTATTTCATTAAAATAACACGTGAGTTGTGTCTTCATAAATGAAACAACGTACTGCGTAAATCGATCAGTATTGACTGACAAGTTATATGGAACCAGACACGGAATACCATTCCACTGAGTGTTGGTTAGTTTTATTCGTAACTTGATATGTATGTAGTTAGACATGAAGTGCCCAGTTTGTGTGAATCCCAGATCTGCATTTTTCTCAGCAGTTAGCTGCACCGTACAAGACTAGTGCTAAATTAAATGCATGCCATAGTTAACTTAGAATTATGACTCAGAAAATGTGACGCAGTCTTTCAGTGAACAGAGTTGAGTATAATCTGACTAGCAGGATAAAATGTAAATTTGATCCGTCATTGGCTTCTCCAACTGTGTTAGGTTTGTCCCGAAAGTTGTCTCTAGGTTAGATTGTATGGGTGGGCATAGTTGTTTCACCGGTTACGGGGAGTGACTATGTGTCGTGATCCATTTCTAGCATAGAATGTGTGTTCTTTAGTGTGGATATATGTATCGTATCAGGAGAATGGTTATGACAAATCTGGTCCATCTAGTTCATATTGCAGTACACATAAATCTGTATGAAACTGTGGAAAGTAGCACGTTCAAGTTATAAACAGCTGAAGGAAGTCAGAAAAACGCAAGAGTTGAGTTCAAACAGACTTCCGCCAGCATCCCAACACATAAAACGCAAACACACCTCACCATACAGTAGCTAGTAACCAGCAATAATAAAAGACTGAATTTAGTTTAAACCTACCAGAAGGCTTCTAATAGCAAACTTATTCGGGAAGTCAACATAGTGCACATTTCACTTGATGGACTCTCGTTTAATTGCGTACTAACCTATCCTATTGAGACGAAGTGAAAAGCATAAATCAATTTTAACTGATAAACTTGAGGGGCAAATATTGTGACCACTGTTGTTGTCTGTGAGTAGAAAGAATGAGCGGTATCAGTGGCATTGGTCTGATGTGGTTTAATGGCAAAAAATTTGACGGATAGTGTGTTCGAATATAACAACCGCAACAGTCGTAAAGTGTACGAGCTTAAACTATGAAGTCTTCTTACACCTGCTCCCGTGCTTTTGATAATAATGTATGAAACTACAATTCGATGTTTGAGTCAATAGACTTGAAATCATTGAGTTCACATGTGAACATTTCAGGAATTGAATGCAAAAATTGATTCATTGGAATTGGAACTATATCGGAAAGAAGCGCACGTAAGCATTCTGCAACAGAAACACGATCATCTCGATGCAAAACTAAAGGAAAATCTACGTAAGTAAAACATGAGAGAGCCACGTAATTTTTACCGTAATTTGTGTTAAAAAAATCAACTACTTCCGAAGTTTACATTAATAATGTATGTGAAATGCAGACGTGTAAGGCAGTTTGCAGCAATATGGAAAGTGTGTGTAGAACATCACACAGCAACTCAGTCCATTTAGAGAGAAAAAATTATCCGTACTAAAATACAAATCCCAAGAAAATATAGGTATATGCATTGCACACGGCCTATATTTGGTCACATGGTCAGGCTCATGGCTGTTGTGATGATGATGATGATGATATTTGGTCACAGTCTTTTCAGTCAGGTAGACATTCAAATGGTCTATGTTGAACAGAAACACCCGTGATTGCTAGTGCATATCACTTTTACCGTGAGTTAATTTGAGGTTCGTATACACTTTGAACGATGTTGTTGACAACCTTATCACTGACCTTAAATTAGGCATCACGTGACATCTGAAAACGTTGAACTACACCAAGGTTATACACAAGTCTCAGTGCTAACGAAACTTGTCAACCAATGGTACAGTCACGGGCTCGAGCACCCGTTATTGTGACTGCTTTTGCCTAGGTTTGGGTAGGCTGGTAGTATTCATCCAACATCTCACTTTGTATGCAACAGTACATTGTGGTGTTGATGCTGAACACTGTAAACACTCAGGGTGTGTGAAAGTCCCAAGAGAAGACGCATTAATCGCCCCGTTAACTGGAGTTTAAATTCCGGCTGCGACAAAGTTATGAATTGCTGACACTCACTAAAAAGAGGAAAACTCAAACATAGTGCTTTTTCGCGAAACAGGCTAAGTGAGAAGTCTCTATGCCTGCGGTAACTGGAACCATCCGTGTAAGCATTTCAGCGTGAACTGTTGCGGGAATCCCGCCGGAGTAGTCGACCCATTTGAGCATTTGGCCGATTCCCCGTGAGATACCGAGTACAATGGATTACTTTGAACGAATGTGACATTTCTGAGCTCTCAGTATGGGTTAGTAACCCGACTGGGTAAGCGTTTACCTCAGTTGGCACACCGTTTCTGTCACTGGTGCGAAGAAAACCGATGCACAGATTTTTCATAACTGGATCTCATCTGAATTAACAAATCTGTAGAAATGTTTATTAGTTATGCAATTTGTTTTGTTCAGAAACCTGGAATAACAATTACTGAAAACAACTATACAACAAGATGAACAGAAGCGCAGGAAAGTGTGCATAAAGGTTTAGTTACCAGGTTGACACAAAAATAGTGTCGGACGTTTTTGTACAAATTTAACATAGAGGCAATAATTGTTGCTCAATTTAGTTCGGTCAGTGATTCATGAAACGCCTGCAAATGTTATCGTTTTGGACAGACTATTTATTTCGAAACGGTTGTTTCCCTAATTTAGTCATATACAGACACATGTCCCACTATGATACACACAGTAAACGTGTGTACAGTGAGTTCGGCTGTTACATTTCCTACTGTTAGTCAACCAAAAAATGCAAATAACATAAGAATTTCCTATTGGGAAAATCAACACCAGGTCGGTTTCGTCGCGCTTGTCCATTGGTTTGATCGCACAGGTTGGAGTGATATCTTGATCTAACCCAATTAACTCCTGATATAATTGTACCGACCTGAAGACGAATTATCGAAAACACGTGTTCGTCTATATGTCTTTCTTCTCATTATCGTAATGGACATGTTTGAAACGTTGAAATCGGGTTTAGTCTCCTCTGGCTCTAGGTGGCTACAGTTACGAAATGTTGGCGGGTAGAGAAACCGAGAAATATGGCCGCTGGCAGGAGTTAGAGACGGGAATGATGTTTTGTCTGTCGTTATGCATTTCTTTAGCTACCGGCAAATATATGTGTTTAAAAAATTACGAATCACTGAAAATAATCTATATAGCGTGTGGTGTAAAAGGGACGAAAAGGATACTTGTCTCTTTACTTTCTTATCATCATATATTTCACTCATTTTGTAAATGCTTACTTGTTTTTTGAAAGGTATTGGTGTTTCACTGTCTTGCGTTGGCACCCAATCGATCATCAGTCTTATGTGCAGCAGTAATCAGTATAATAACATCACAGTGAAAGTAATCAAATTAACAGGTCCAACCATTCTGTCACAATCATTATTAATTAGTGTTCACCTTGCGTAATCATTTTTCGTAACCATACCTTCAACTCAACTGGGTTGTTCATCTATGATCGTACCATGACCCTTCAGGTTTATTAAGGTTTGTGAGTTTAACCAAAAATGAAAAGTTTAACTTATGATATCGTCTAAAGTTCGCAGGGCAATTGCCACATTTTTCAAACGCTGTTCTTTAGCATTTTTGACACTACGTTTAAGTGCAAGCAATCAGTCATGTTTGATATTAACCAACACGGTTAACTTACAAGTAAGCTGACCGGTGTGGAAATCTCAACAGTGACATCATCACCATCATCATCGTCATGATCATAGACAGCAATACATCAGTGGTTCACACTGATGCTTAACAGCCCATGGAGAAGAAGAAGAAAAACCCTGTATAGGAAGAGAGGAGAAAAAAACAGGAGGAGAGTAGACCTAACCACTAAACAATAGCTATGTCTATATTCAAACATACAAAATCGAGGCGCCTACACCTTGCAAACAAACAACCGAGCTGTAAATGAAAGTAAGACGTCATCAGCAAGACAGCTTCCTCACGGCTTTCACTACCCCCGCGTCATTAAGTGCACTCACTTCACAGACAACTCGGACAAACAACGACAACACTCACGCCACTGAACTCGGTTAGCCACCATCTCACCTAACGTCTCAAGCCACCAACTCTCTGAGTCGCGAGGGCTTCAGCCCGGAAGACGAACCCGATCTACAGTAGTCAACCCTTTCGTGAACTATTTCAGCCGTGACAAGGGGATGTACTATTAGTTAGCTGTATCAAAAGTAAGACTTGCGCTTCTTGTTGAAGCGGGCCAGACGAAAAGTTCATCTCATCTGTTACACTTACGAGGGATGATCAAATTTCAACGGTCTACTTACTTGAAATTCATCAGAATATATTGCATTGGAAACTCAATGACAGGCAATTTTGACCTGATTTCGAACTCCGTTCGTTTAATTTTAACACCATAGTTACCATTTATCTTCTGTAGATGATCAGGCAACCTGATTATTAGTCACGGGCGGCTGTGAGGTATATGTGTGAGGTTACTGACACACGGGTCAGTATGCTGCTGTGCAAACACCAGGGTAAATGTTCGTATGCCAGTGTGGACAGGGAAACGCACTACTGTAGTATATACAAAGAAGTTACCGACGGTAGATGAACGGAGAATTGTGTCTGTGGCCTTATATGAAGTTTGCTTCAAATATAACCCCAACAACTGGCTCCATAAAACGACGTACATTACTGATGGGGCCTCGGGGATTCATGTAATGTGAGATGTGAGGTTAAATTGCATTTGATAGAATTGTCAGACATCGTGTTCTGATTGAAATCGTCTTTTTTTAGGGGAAATTTCTTCCATACACAAGTTTCAAACACAGTTCCCAAAGGTCTACATATTGCTGTAATTATGTTGTGTATAGACCGACGTGCTAGCGTTAGATATCCACACTTGTCATGTAGTAGCTCCACTTACCTTTTCAGTGTGTTGAATCCGTCAGAATTTGTGTTTCAATGGTTGTCCGCCACCAGTAGTGTGAAACTACTGTGAATAAAGGAGGGAAATGGCACAAGAATTGTCCATTCGGTTAATCAAAACAGGCGATATAGGCATTACATGGTTGGCGGCATCCGAAACGGGTTAGCCTGTCACAGTGACCGAAGCCAAAGGACGCATGCGCTTTAAACCATCACCCCCAAGTGGCTTGCGCTGCACCACTTCCAGTTCCACTCACACACCACGTATCCGGTGTAAACCCGAAGGAATAAGACCAGTAGGCGTGTGAGTGAGGCCTTTGTGTCCAGCTGGCCAATGCTGGTTAGCCAATTGAATGGAGAGAGACTTCAATGACAAGATCTGTACTAGGAAGAAAGATATGTAAACTG
>JTDE01021909.1:0-10827 GCA_014338405.1 Paragonimus skrjabini miyazakii | reverse complement strand
TTATTATTATTATTATTATTATTATTAAGACATATCCGAGTAAGCCGGTTGCAGTACATATATTACACTTTCAGTCCATCGCCAATGTACGAAACTGGCTGTTTGCTAAGTGCCATTTCATAGTTATACCCGGAAAGGGAAATCACGCGAAAAAACTCGTTAAATTGTTCTCTACCTTATATCACACATAAGAGTTGCATATTGTACAATATACTTGGATTCATTATCAACCATTGCTGATTCTGATCTATTCAGGGAACGCAGTCGCTAGCTTGGTCCCACTGACCTGGCCCATAAAGAAGGTCTGAGTATGCAGTATGCGTTCACACTAGTAGCTGCTTCAACCTGATTCACTTGAAACATTAATAGCTTCTGGGTGTACAGTATAGATTCACACTAGTAGCTGCTCCACTCGAATGGCTTAGGCTGTCCACAATATCCAAGAATGCAGTATACGTTCGCACTAGTGACTATTGCAACCTCATTCACTTAAGCTATGAAGAACGTCTGTGTGTGCATTCAAAATAGTAGATGCTTCAACTTGCAGCACTTGAGCTATGCATGACGTCTGACTATGCAGTATGCGTTCGCACAAGCAGTTGCTCCATTTGAACCACTTTTACCATGGACAATTTGGGGAACGAACACATGCCAGAAGTGATGAAAAACCTGTAGTTGAAGTGTTTGGGGTACATGATAATCATCATCTCTGATTCCGTTGATTGTCAAATTGATTGGAATATTTTTCTGCACCGCGATAAATACTTGGCTTTCCAAGCATCATAGTATAACTGGCTGGGAGGTATACCTCCCGGTGATCGGCAGACAGCTTGATTTAATCTGTTTCCGTATATTGTTCCGCATGAACGCCACGCGATCTCAGTCTAATTAGAAACAATGCAGTAGAGTGAATAAAATTTACTTCTGAAGATTCTTGATAACAGAGTGGGACATTGTACCCTTTTCTTACGCCGTTCCATATACACCGAAGATGGAAACAACCACATGGTAGCGTCATTTCCAACCATTTCTAAGAGTAACGTTTCATCGACCAGTATCTACCTGAAATCTTGTAAACAAGGATAAGTATTATAAATACCGTATAGACAAGGAAGCTGGAAATGTTGCCACATATGTTGCACTATCAAATGTGTTAATTTTCTTGTTGAAATGCAGTGCCAACACTGTATGGTCGTATATTTCCGTTTCGTCCCTATCTTTAAAACGCTGCAAAATGAAGCACTTTGGCTATAGGATGACATTTCGTCTCGAAAATCGTAATGACTGCATTTGTAAGACTTGAAAAAGTGAACTAACGCCAATAACTGGTTATTTTCGCGAAAATGCTGGAGAATATTTCCATCACCGAACTAACACTTTTAGCACTTATTCGAGGTATTCCAATTTTTCCATTAACACTGCTTGTTTACAACTGATTTACTGCAGGTACTTTGCCTAGAATTCCAATTTTAAAATTTCCAAAATTATTTCCAAATGCCAGGATTCGCGCCTAAATGACTGTTTTAACTTTTAAACGACCTTCAAGCCGAAGCCCTCTTGACGGATAATCGCCCCTCTCAGTCGTCTGCCGAACCTGGTCTCAAGCTGTCTTACTCGCTTGTGGTGGTCTTTTCAAATCAATTGACCTCGAGTTGTCAGTGACCAGTTACTATTTACCCGACAGATCCTCCGTTTTATTCACACCCATACCTTTTGCTCTTATCCTTTACCGTTACAAGTCTTCTTTTGTGTTACCGTATTTTGGTCATGTTTATCATTTGATTGAATGGCTATGTGGTCATTGTCACTAATCTTATTTCCCATTACCGTTGCTTTATTACATTGCTAATACCAAGCTTAACACTTGCGCTCGAGAGATAAATTACCTGCTTTGCTTAGTTTGGGTGTTACTACTACTGCGTTGAAGCCAGCTCTGGAGTTGAGCCAAGTCAGTTGCTCCATTCATGTATTTCTGGAACCATCACAATTGGTGTTACGAACTTCTGTAACTTCTTACAATAGGTTTCTGTGCACTTGAAATTCTGCATATTCATAATTCGTCGAGAGAAATCAAAGGCTAGTTAGAACGCTTTGAAATATGGTGTCTCACGGGCAAAGAGCTGAAGGCGAAAAAGTAAGCCGCTCACTTCCTTACCGTAACTGGCAAAGGTGAATAAGGCTTCGCAAAAATTTGTCTTTACCTGATTCACCAATTTCTCATTCTTAGGAATAATTGAAGGAACTGCTGCTTCCACATGTCCATCCTGTAAATTTTGAAGCAGCTCGACGAGCCAAATTTCATACTTTCGGGAGAAAAGAAGATCAGGATACCAGATAGTTTATTCTCCAAATCCAGACGCAAACAGCTCGTGGTGATTTCGAAGACCAATTACAAACTCAACTTTGTGACCGTTTGATCGCCGGAATAAATTTGCGCGATCTGCAACAGAAACTTTCGTTGCTTCCGAATTCCACCTTCCAGTCAGCTAGAATATTGTGCAAATAGTATCAAGATGTTGAAGCTGCTGTGAAAGATGAATCGATGATTTTGTACAACAACAGTTTGCGGCAATCGGATGGTCAACGAAAGCGACGGTCCGGGAAAGTAACCACTCGAAGTACAATTGATAATAACTACCCTGCCCCTGATTCAAATGCCACCCGATGGTGGAATAACTGAGAACCATGTGAGAACCATGTGTCAATTTCGTCACGCTAGGTGGAATTGGCTACATTCAATCCATTTGCTACAGTTCAAAGTCATCTTTTACGCATTGATTACTGATGTTTCACCAACAGGTATTGGAGCTGTGCTAGAACAAGAGGTTTATCCTGTTCCTTGCATTTCTAAGCACTTCAGTTAGGCAGGGCGTGGACAGGTGCAAACACGAAAGGAAGCATTAACGGTTTGCCGGGCGATAACCAGACTTCACAATTACTTGTTTGGTGTTCATCCCACTATATTTACTGGTCAAGAAGCTCTTAAACTCATTTATAACTCCCCACAAATCCCTCGCTAAGTCTTATGCGACCATGGTTCAGCAATGGGATGTTACTTTGGCTGCGTACTCATAACATCTAGCATCGCAGTATAAAATTCATTCCTCATGCTGACTATTTACCTCGGTGTGCTGACTCCAGAAAAGGCGGTGATTCAGATTGTTCAGTGGCTCAGTCACTTCCGGGTTCTTGTTCTGATTTAATTCATGACACTCGGAAATACTACCATGCAATATTTACTTTATTACGTACTGGTTTGAACTGTGGTGTTTGGCGACGATTTTCTGAATTCTGCAAACGTCGAGATGAACTATCTGTTACTTCCGATGGACTACTGCTTCTCGGTTATAAAATTGTTACTCCTCCCACATTACGACCTGCGGTACTAGATGACTTACATTCCGGTCACTCGAGAATTGAAAAGATGAAATCGTTGGCTCGTCTGACTTGCTGGGAGTCAGAATCGAATGCTGATTTATAATTTCTAAAGGTTGTGTTCAGTGTGTACGCAAAGCGCACTCGCGACCATCAAAATGGACACATTGGCCAATGACTCGTGAAGCCTGGCAACGAATATGTGTTGACCATTTTGGTCCATTTTGGATAACTACTATGCCCTGATTATCCTTGATTCATACTCAAGTTGGCCGGAGGTTTATTTTGCGTCGTCAGTAACCGCGGACTTCACTCTGATTGCATTGTGGTAAACGCCCAGTCGGAAAGGAGTACCGTGTGCGTTGGTCACTGACAATGGCACCCAATTCACGGCGCAGAAGTTTGAGGACTGGCTGAAGAAATTAGGACGTCGACACCTGCTCATTGCGCCCAGACACCTTCAGTTCAACCATACCGCTGGGCAATTTGTGCATATTCTGAAAACCGCGAACAATCTAACAACCCGCCTAATTCTGAAGAACTGGAGAATCATGTGGATAACTTCTTGATGCAGTGTCGAAATTTTGACCACTCAGCAACTGGGAGTAGTCCAGCTAAGTTGTTCAAAAACCGTGTTCTCCGAACTAACGTGTTTAGTTTGAAATCAGCCGAAGATGTGTAACACCGCGGCAGTGACCTCCGGTCATCTCGAGGATTTATTGTTAATAACCTGGCTACTCAAATGTGTCGTACACTTGATTTAGATAGCGGATCTGTCCATCGTAGACATATGGACCAGCCCGGGCATAATTTGCCTGTTTCTACCACTGCAATGCCTAATACTAACACCGATGTTTCCCAGTTTATTACAGGTTCAAGTCATTCGGTTGAAAATGCCGTTGAGAATGAACCGACACAGTTATGACTGTCTGAAAGCCTCAAAAGTAAACAGCGCAGAAACTATAAAAAAATCCCGACTCTCGTTTAAACCATGACGGATGTGGTGACTGCCACTAATCCTATTTCCCATTACCGTTGTTTTATTACATTGCTGACAATAAGCTGTACAATTACGCTCGAGAGATAAATACTTGGTTTGCTTAGTTCGGGTGTTATTACTACCACGCTGAAGTTAGCTCTGGAGTTGAGCTAGGTCAATAATTTCATTCCTGTACTTCTTTAATTGTCGGAGGCCACTATAAATAACATGCTGGATTGATTACCTAAGCTGCAGTACGAGGTAAAAATATTACTTGCAACAAAGTATGGGCCCGGAATTCATTTTTTGCAGTTATTTTCACAGATATTTTCATCATCGATAATTTGCCTTTTATCTCATTGTGCTTTATACAGAACAGCTCATTTAGACAATAAACTCGAGAACACCACGTCGCTACGGTTGCTGGGATTTCCTCCACTCCCCCGAAATCCCAGGGTTTAGATCCATCAAGTCATAGCAGTTTTTGCGCCGGGACATATCATGACACAGTCCATAAAATTTTTGCATGTGGTTCAATCATTATCTGGTAGTGTCTGCAAAATTTCACAATATCTTGAAACACATCCCCTCAAAAACCCCATACGACGTCCTGTGAGCAGTGATCGTTTCACATACGGGACAGTCGGACACGAAGCTGCATGGATAATTACTGGACACCATGGACCTAAAGGAGCGAACGCTCTCACAACCTTTGAGATACACACGTAGCCTCACTTGTGGCCACAACCTGGAGGATGATGTTTTGAGACAATTTCAATTCTATAAAGTGCCGTCGAATGTGTTGATTTTTAGCGGTTTTCTTGGGAGGCACTCTGAAGAAGCCAGCGGCCATGGGTGACAGCTTCATGCAAATCATCATACCAAGCCAGTGTGTGCCGTTTCCAAACCTCGAGGGGATGGTAGCTCACACAAAGAATTGGAATCTGAAGAACGCCGTTTAGTAAATGAGTGGTCGAAGTGATCTGCTAACGGAACATATGAGTCTACTGAAGACACGTGAGAGACAACGTTCTAGAACAAGGTCTGGTAGGCATAAAAGATTGTGTTGTTGCCATCACAAATATGGTAACAAAGCGGTGGAGTGTGACAGGCCATGCACCATGGTTTTTCATTGCCCGTCACACTCAGTCTCATCACTTTTTCTGTGTGACCAGTATTCGTTTCCGCTTTATTCCGTACTGCGTCAGTATACTCTCTCCCTTGATAGATGTGCTCAGTGATTTCAACAAGACTGGTGCGTTGGCCCCTGGTACAAAATAATGCTTCAGGATGTTAGAGAAACCTCAAGAAATGCTGTAAACCATCATTATCTGCATTCGGACCTGAAAATCCGTCTGTTTCTCGCAAATGATGCGTTCACTTCAGCAGTTGACAGTGTCGATCAGCAGCTTGCGGATAATGAATGTTAATCAATAGCATTTATCCAACGCAAGCTACAACTTAAATAAGCAAAATGCAGCACCTTCGAGCGCGAATTATTCACCATCTATTTTGGCGCCAAACACTTTCGACACCTACTGGAAGGTCGGTAGTCCATCATTTTTACCGTTGGTGTACACCCTTGGTCCAAGTCCAACAAACACTCGCCAAGGGAGTTTCAACGCCTTGACTTCCCCCCAAATTTTCCACGGATATGCGGTACATTAAGGGCAACACCAACATCGTAACTGTCGCACTAACTCGTTCAGTACTGGATCACATCTACTTGCCACCTTTCCCGAATGTGTCAAAGTTGGTTACGTTAGTACAAGAGAAGGATTCTCTGAAATGTTCGAACTCATTGCAAAAATTGGTTCTTGTTCTCCATCCCGAAATCGGTGTTCACTTTCTGTGAAGCATGTGTACAGAATCCGCGCGTTTCTTTGTTACCAAACCTCTGAGATGTCCAGTGCTCAATTGCTGTCTCACTCAGATAACCATGGCACCATCAAGCCTATTGTCACCCGTTTTGAGTGGTCGTCAATGAACTTGTTAACTCAACAGTGCATATCCTGTCAGCAAAGCAAAGCCCTTAAGCACACCAACATGAGTCCCGGCACGTTTACACCGCCGCGACGAACGTCTTAATTATGTGCGCATTGATTTTGTGCACCGGCTATCTTCTTCAATTGACTTGAAGCATATTCCTACTGTGGTCGATGGTGTTGCCCGTTATTCCACAGCCGTCATTGTTCTATACACTTCGGTCAAAACAGTGGCCGAGGCGCTTGTCGAACACCGGATTGCGAATTTCCGTGTCCCTCTAAACATAACTACGGATCGTGACGCCCAATTCCACTCTGATATGTTCCACTACCTTACGCAAATTCTGGATTGTGTTCACTTAGGCAAAAGAGCATACAACACTTACTCAGACGGATTAGTCGAACGCTTTCACTGCCGGTGCCACTGGCAGTCCAGAACAAGGCCACAAGATGGAGTGGGTTACTTCCATTGTTTTTACTTGGCATTCGTTGCACCAGTAAAAAACGTCGGTAGCAATGCAGTAAATCAGGTGTCGGAAAATACGCTGCGATTTCTCGGCGAATTTTTATATCCTGCGGTCACAGAACCCTTGTCCGATGATAATGTCACGTGACCCCGAGAACAGATGACGTTTGTTTTTCACTGACCCGCAAACATGAGCGTAAGAAGAAACCGGAGTTGAACAGCTATTTTTTGGACTTCACACGAAATTACGCGAAAGTCAGTGGTAACAGATAATAAAAACGCGCTTATGAGAGATATGCCCGGATGTACGCGAACATAAATAGTTACTTGCGGTATGAAGCAACAATTAGTTACATAACAAGACAACCATGAAATCTGCCCGCAAAAGAAAGCGTAATCAAAGAGGAAAGGGCGACAGTTTACGAACGTTTGATGCACGCATCAAGGAGAGGAAGGTTCGCTTGTTACACAGATTAAGTCAAAAATACGAGAAGTTTCATTAATTTATCTTTCGCAAGGTTAGGTAGGAGACGCTGTATCAAATATTTCAAGGTCACACAGAGGAATGCATTTGAACTAATTTTCAAAGGAGTTCGCTGTTGCTTGACGTAACTGCAGTTGACAAAACGTTGAACTAATTCGGTTTGGGTGAGGGAGAAAGGGAAGTTCCAAAATCTGGCGAAGAATTGGGCAGACCTCAGCACGGGATATTGTCGATTGCTTGGAAACGTCACAAAGTTGAAAATACCGCGAATTGCCCGGTCAATACGGGATTTTGAGCGTCCATTCTTCGCAGAAACTTTCCTCGCATAACGGATGTTCGTGAGAGTAAGAAAAAGAACAAAATCTCACGTGGTGGATGGGAAAATGTGGAGTCATCACATGTAATATGACGAAAAATGCATGTTATATTTTCCTGACAAAATCTACACGCGATATTAATATTTTTGTTTTCTTAATAAAGAATATAATATTGGAAAGCAATTGTAATAGTATTCGGCAATAATTGGGTAACCAGCAGCGGCAATCGTTTGGTTCGCCGGTATGCTGCTTCAAGGCCAAAACGAGTTGGAAACGGCGATTAAGGCGGGCAATTCAAGTTTGAACCAGGTTGTTTCGTTTTTTCTTCTAAAATTATTAAGCGTTTTCTGTTTACGTTTAGGTTGCTATCCTAGTACTTTCGTGTCTACTAATTATCACTCATCACCTCAGCATCTAATTTTCTGTAGGACTTCTAGTTTAGTCTCACCTCAGCCTCCATTTGTTTTTGCAGAGTCGTTAACTCCTGCCTTGTATTCTTGCTTTTTCACTGACAGTTCTGTAGACAACACAGATATTATACCGCGTTTGTCCAGTCTAATTACAAGAATGAGATACGAGACCCGTAGCCATTGCGGACTTGTCAAACGCAAATGCGGCGGATGCCAACTCTTAGCAAGCAACTCTGATATCTTAAGTAGCGTATGCCTACTGGCGTTCAAAATTTCAATGTTCACAGCTCACACAGTATGTATTCAAACTTTACAAGAAGTATCGTGAGTTAGAATGGGTATGCAGTGAGTACATAGGCTTAATCCCAGTCACAATAAGACGTAAGTTAGTGAATGGGAAGTCAGAAACTGGCTCCCCGAATCAACCATTTACTGGGCCACGTTTAACCGCATCATCTACCACAGAAGACGGAAAATCTGCTAGCCCTGTGGACGTTGAAAACACGTTTACATCCACCCCTCCCGCACCTAGTGTCACGCCCAGCGATACACTCGCTATTTCCATGACTAACTCTAGCGAGGTATCACACTACGACCCGCAGGTGAGTCCGCTAGATGGCACTCTTCCGGAGACAACCGAGACGTTTGTCTTGGATGTTCCAGAGGTCGGTGAGCCTAACCAATTACTCGAGAGTCACCCGAATGTGATAGAAACCCATTCACTTACGAAGCAGAGTCTGATTAAGACAGGAAAGGCGAAATCAGAGATAGCCTGTGCGCGTCTTGACACCCGCATGGAAGTTATCAGGACCACAAAGAACTTGGGTTCTAAAGGTCGACCCAAAAAAAACATCGGAAGCATGGAGGGAAGATAACTTGGCTCTGATCCAAGGTACCCAGTCGGATACTCAGACTCTTGGCGAGAGGTTGCTCCAAGTAGAGATAAATTTGGAGGTGGCTCTCGGACGATCACGGAATCCGATCGTCCATGGCATCCCTAAATCTTACTTTAGGAATAGTAGAACTAGAGTGAAAGCCATTAAGTTCCACCTGGTGAATCTGTTCAGGCTCGCTGGCCTGAATGAACACGTTGGTATAAAACGAATAGCCAGGGTAGATAAATGGAGGGGGCACTCGCAAGTGCCAGGTTCAGTGAGACCTGTGGTGGTCGAGTTTTTAAACCCAATTCACCGCAACCTCCTTCTAATGAAGTCTGGGGTCATAGCAACAAAACCTAACAATCGTTTCGCCGTTTTCCCCGACAGCTTATCAGCGCGTTCAGACCACCACGATGCGGAATTATTTATACAAAGAGGCCATCAGAATGCTGCACGCCTGTCTACTGTCAGGGTAAACCACATTACAAGCCAGACGAAATCCCTTCGGCTGATTTTGGACAAACTCCCAATCTGCTGTGCAGGGAGTCCTCTGATATCTGAGGGACGACCAGTCAGCACTTCCCCAACAAGAACAACACCGTCGATGGGTAGTAATGTCCCCAATACACAATCTCAAAAAGACGGATGTTTCCCTCGGGACGAGCACCCAAGGGATCCATCATAAGAACGACAACATACTCTCAAGATAAATGGATGAAAGTCCTGTACACAAATGCGTGTAGTATAGGCAACAAGTGGGCTGAGTTGAACACTGAGGTGGCAGAATGTGACGTAGTCGCTGTCACTGAAACGTGGCTCAAACAGGACGTTAAGATAGATCACTTCTGCACTCCAGGGACTACTTACTGTAGACAGGATAACAAAGACGGCAAGCTCGGAGGTGGAGTGCTTCTGCTGGTTGCAAACCAGTATGCCCAGGTTGCCGACAAGAGTCTACACACTCCTCATGTACAGTTGGTGGAATGTATACTACCTGATGCACCAACTCGCACATCGTCACCCTGCGTATATAGAAGCTCTGGATCGACTATTGAGGAGGGAGGCGTGTTACTTAATACCTTGAGAGAGATCTTTGGCAGGCAAAGTTTGGTCCTGCTGCTGGACGACCTGAACATACCGGAGATGGACTGGAAGCGTGAGTTCTGTACGGAGGGTAGTTTTGGGAAACAGATTTTGAAATGCCTCCAGAAAAATATTATGTAGCAGCATGTTCAGCAAACAACCAAGTTTATTCAGGACAGGAAGACTCACTGCCTGACCTCGTAGTAACCAGGAATGAGAACCAGATACGCGCCCTAGAAATTTGTGCTCCCCTAGGAAAAAGTGATCATGCGACACTGAGACTACTGTACTGTGTCAAGTGGAAGCCAGTGCCGGTAAAGTGGGCTAGAAACTATAGAAAGATTGTAATAAATGAGCTTCTGGAAGAAGCAGCTTCGTTGCAGTGGGAACCGTCTGACAATAGTATTTCCCTGGAGAGATGCTGGGACTTAACAAAGCTGAATATGACCATGCTAACAGAAAAGCACGCACCTATAGCTCACAAACAAAACAGGGGCAGACCACCTTGGTGCAGAGCTGCTGTCCTTAAGGCACAAAAGAGGAAAAAGCTCGCATGGAAACGCTTCAAACTCACAGGAGGCTATGCCAACAGACTTCATTTTCAGCTCAAGAGAAGTCGGGCCTAAAAGATCCGTAAAAAGTACAGCCTAAAGCATAAGGCAGAGCTAGCGCGGAAGGCCAAATCCAATCCGAAGCTGTTCTATGGCTACGTGCAGTCAAACTCTGCTCTTCGCAAACACGTTGGCAACCTCACCACGACCGAGGATGAAATCTTGGTGGATGATCAAAAGAAAGCGGACCACTTGGGCCAGTATTTTGCCAACGTACATCGGCAAGACAGTTTTAAAGG
>JTDE01021908.1:47918-69527 GCA_014338405.1 Paragonimus skrjabini miyazakii | reverse complement strand
GTACCTTTTCTAACCCCCTTCTTCCTTATACGGAAGACAGCAGTGCCGCAACTAGGATCGTGCCTCACTATCTAAGCACTCCTGTGCAGTCAGTAGTGCGACATACAATCCTATGAGTGTAACTGCTTTTCGTCTGACTGCTCCTCTTTGGCCTGTCTGACAAGGTTTCACCTGGAAGGACCGGAGTCCTAGTCAGCATAGCCCGCCGGATCAAAACAGTACACAAGCCCGACCACCTCGCCAAGGTAGCAGTATAGGTCTTAATAACCACTATGTATACAAAGCCACTGTGCTTTAGAGAGACTTCTCTTTCTCCATGGGTTTCCCAAATTAGCAAATATCGCCGTATAATCGGAGATGCGATCTCTGACATCGCGAAGCACCAACAGGTAGGCATGGTCGATGGTTGAACCACGTACTGAGGATGCCAGGTAAACGTTTGCAACAACAAAGCCCATTTGACACATGTCGCAGCTGACTGTTGTACGGCACAACCTGGTGAAATGTTGGTCTGGCTTCGATAATTGAAATAGTTAGCCAAGAGGACAGCTACTGTAGATTGGGATCGTCTATCGGCATGAGGCACTCGCAGCTCACAGATTCAGTGACTGAAGGCGTTAGGGGAAATGACGGGAAGTCTGACTCAGCAGTAAATATATTGTCACTTTTAGCCGAGTTGTCTGTGAAGTAAGTGTATTTAAAGAGGCTGGTCAGTGACAACCAACAGGTATCCGTCTTGCTGATGTCCTCTTGCTTTCACTGGCTGTTTTGTTTGCAAGGTGTAGATACCTTGATATTGATCGTGTGGGTATAGACAGTTGTTTTCGACAGTTGCGTCCCATCGCCTCGCATTTCCACAGCTGGAGCTTGCTATGCTCTCCATGATCCTATGGCAGTTCAGCATCAGCGTAAATATATTTGAGGGTTTTGTTGCCAATTACATATGTTAGTTGTCCTACAGACCCTGGCCGGGAACGTCTCCTTCATACATGGTTTATAGTCAAAGGCTTTATGCTCTGAACAAACTGGTCTCCATATAGTTTGTCCGGCAGAGAGGATTAGTGTTGCCAATGATACGAAAAAAAATCATGATGAACAACATATCGGAAGTGTGAATGGAAGCTTGTATCTCGTTGACTAAAAAAAATCTGCTCGAGGAAACCTGTGATTGCGGGGCTGTCATCCATGAAAGAATTCTGAAAAGACGACATATATCGCGAGATGTTAGCATTTCGATTTACTTTCATCAGTCAGTAAATCGAAATGTTAACATTTCGCGATCTATGTATTCTCTCTGTTTTGCCTAAATGGATTAAGGCAACTCAGTGTTTTAAATCCTAAAAAGAACTCACTAAATGTCAGTCTTTGAAGTTCCAAATGTACAACTACGGAAATGCCACTTTATCTTAACGATACAAAGCTGATGACATCACTGCCCGTTGACTACTAATCTTACGGCATTATCGAGTCACTCACTTTGTGCATCAAGCTAATCGTGCTATTCACCGCTATTCGAATACTGTCAACATTAATACAAGACAGTTTGGGACTTGTCCGCTTATTGGTGTCCAGTTGAGCAGGCTACCTGGAATGACATTCACACAATCATCTCAGCGCATCGGTTTGATACCCTGATAAGACGATATTTTTAGCCAACCTGACATCCAAGATATCTCCGCCATTGTCAACCTGTCATCTCTACTTACGCCGCGAAAAAGACTTCAGAACACGTCACGTGCCACAAGGCGCTTGTTATCGTGTATATCATGTGATCGTTGGCTCGTACCATTAAGATATCCAAACCTGGCCAGAAGAAGCTGATATACTCTGGGCTCGTGCACACAACCGCATGAGTGACATTCAACACCATTCAACACCGAGCTATACTTAGCAGCCAGATACAGTGTAAAACGAGATGGACTTCGTGGTAATACCAAAAGTAAGACGTACGATAAGTAATACAAGTGAAGTTTTACACAGTGGTCCTGCTGAAGTATGATTACAACTTCAAGATTATATTTATCTGAAAACTCTAAAACAAGTAACTTGAGTTCTAATCGTCGTCCTCATTATAAACACCTTCTGTGAGTAGCGTTACCATGCCTCTACATTTTGTCTACAAAACAATTTATCTAGTAATACCTAGAACGTGACCGTACTTTACAAAATACACCGTATCACATAAATGTTGTTGAGGTCCCTGGGCTTTTCTGCACAGATGTACCTGGTTGATTGCAAGATATTTTGCAAAGAGGTAAGTGTGGAGTTCTAGTGGGCTACCGGGTGTCATGAATTTCTGCAACTTGGGTTATTGATACGGTGATCTGGAGGGAAAAATAGCTTGTTTCAGCTGACCAGCTGGCACTTATTGCATGAACTGAATGCTCACCAGCTTGCAATACAGTACAAGGTGTTCATCTTTGTGTCTATCCAAGCCTACTAGTCCATGTAGATTCTTCTGACAAGGTCGTGACTGATCAGACGGATTAGATATTAATCTAGACTTGCTGGAAATACAGTTTATCATTTTCACCCTTATCACTGGCAATGAATCGCTATAGTAAAGGGTTTTTCCGAACATGAAATATGAGGTCACGTTGTCCAAATGTGATGATTTCTGTTGTTACAAAGTATTTTCCTTCTGACTTCTTGAACTCCTAATGTGACCGTTTCACATCCGTGGTTACACCTGTGGTGAGGTTGATGACTCAAAACGCCATTTTCCATGAAACTACAAACTAGAAATGCATCCGTATAATCCTCATCATGTTTTCCGTCGATTGGTGAGCTGAATTGTAAGGTGTCGTTAATAACGTCAGTCAAATGAATTTATTTTCGATGAAAAATCCTGGGGTTAATTGGTTATGTCAAGTAATACTAATGTCCATCATGGTATGCTACCGGATATTTGATAAAAAATATTGTATAATGGTTTAAACCACAAAAATTAAGTTCATATTATTCATTGACGTGAATGATCGGTTAAATTGTCTGGCAGACAAAGAGTAGGGATGGTTAGCCGGTGTTTGTCGGACGACGTGTTAACTGATAGGAGATCCAACTCAGAACAACCTGGATCCAGGTCGGATTTGAACCAGCGACAGAAACAACATTTCCAGTGGCATCAGGTACTCCATCAGCTGAGCTACGAAGCCACGTCAGGAGGTCAGAAATGTCACAATTGGACTCGGTTATTCACAGAACCCTCTGTGCCATATGGAAGTCACCAAATGATTAGGGAATTGACTGTTCAGTCAGCATTCCTTGAACCGTTCAGTCTGGAATCTATCAGCGCTATTATTAAACAGTAACGTTTCAGTGACTTTCGTTGTCCGCTTCACGTATGTTCTCATGAGTGCAATTTCCTTATGGTATTGATCACTTTGGTAAACCACTCTGTATACGCAATGAAATCGAGTAAATGGTATTTGGCTCCTGTTGCCCACTTTCTTAACTCGGGGATGAACATTTCTATCAGTAATGTGACAGTCGATATGTCCAAGGATAACCGGTACCCTGCAAAGGTCATACAGACAGTCAATACTGGAAAGCATATGCTGCGAGTGATCGTTGAGAGCCATGAACACGTTATCTCTGGTCAACATCGACTAAGTGATACCAACAGACCCGGCTCACAGCTTGCTGAGCAGTGGAGTCAGTTGCGTGTATCTCTGAACAGTCCGAAGCGATCCTGATATGATTGAGACCATTAGGCCGTTCTTCTTATCAGTTGTTTGAGGATTTGTCCCGTTCTGTTTTACACAATATTAAGCAGAACTAATGATTCCATTGGAACGATCTTCTTTTGCTCGCATTCTTTTGCGACAAATTACGCCTACAAACTGAATGCATTATATCATCAATTAGAAGATGGCGAGAGGATGCTAGCGAAGCTTACTTCTAATTTTTAGTTGCATGGAAATTAAACGTTCGGTCGTATAGCTGTGTTTGTTAAATGGTCAGATATGAATCCTAAACGATCAGGTTAGCTCTTAAACAGTTGCATGTATTTTGTATAATGGTGGGGTGGGATTTGGTTGTTTCTCAGGTGCACGGTAAGTAACATTAAAAAAATCACATTAACTCGACGGAATAACTTATGCCATTGGGAAACTCAGTGTTTATTTTGGTTTAACAAAATAAATTATCTGTCGGCATGACGTCGTGCACGGTCTAGGTTGAACACATACTGGTTGTGTCTGCGGTGCAAATATCCAAGTTCTTCATTAACATCTCCTAACCCAATCTTTTTATGTTAACTATAGGGTAGACGTGATTAAACAGGTGCCTCCATGCTAATATTTGTCCTCACATTTCATATAGAGATCGAATAATACAAATGTTAATTGGAAACCAATGCAACTATTATTTACCCGGCCAAATTTATGATAGGGTTTTATTTGCTTGCGACATACATGGTCACATGTGAACTAATTACGGTCTGACTGCTTACATCTAAACATGAGCAACTAAGATATTCTGAACTCGAACTTGTAAATGTCTAACTGATTGTCGGTTTAAAAACTGCTGACTTACCTTGAGCTCAACTGAATAAATTTAAAGAACTTTTTGTGCCATATGTCCTCTACTATAAATCTAATTGATCATTCATCTAAGGGATCATTCAAAACATGTTCTCATGAGCCTTTCTGTTTTTACTATTTTACAGCACGAATAAAATGTCGAGATTATGTGAAGAAAATTGCTGTCTACAAAAATCGTTTGGCGGTGAGTATATTACTTTACATGTCAAATAAATTCGATGTAGATTCAACTTTCAGATAAAATCTTGATTTATGAACCATCTACTGAGGATCCAACCGATATGCATTATCGAGTTCGTGAAAAATTAATCCAAAATATTGAGTGTCAACTGCTTGTCGTGACAACGCATAATTTGGTAGTTTGCCAAAACAATCGTCTTACATCGTTCAATTTTCAAGTGAGCAATGTGCTTCCGTTTGCTTTGATAAAGCTGTCCTTGTGGTTCTTGAACTCGCAAATGTATTTTGAACAGGGTGTGAAATCTCTATTGAGAATATTAACGGTTTTCGTTTTAAACTCTTAAAGCTTTGTTTTCTTACAGGGTATTAAGGAACGCGAATGGATATTGGACGGATCAGTCCGTTACATTCGAATTATCGGTGGACCTGCAACCCGAGAAACACTATTGGTCGGCTTGAAAAATGGTCAGGTCAGAATTCTCCTTCAATTAATTCCATGCAATAAATCATTGTCAAATCAGGGATACTGAAGGCTCCAGTTAATGTTTTGAATCATAAAGTACATTAGGGCGACCGACGTCAATCGACGCATTACTGAGTAGTATTCTACACGATGAACTGATGAAAAACACTTCTAGTAGGTTAATTAGTTTATTTGTTTGTTCAGTGCATGAAGTATTTGCCGAGCATTCAGCATGTCGAACTCAATAAATTCACTTCCGCCCTCCGATTCAACAAGGTTGCTAGCCCAGATGCTCTCTTGTCTGTATTTTTGAAAGAAATTGGAAATAAGTTAGTGGAAACCTTGACTCAATTATTTTCACTTGAATCGACGACGGAGAACATCACACTCCACCCTGTCACTAGACAGTAGTTCTCAGATTCAAAAACAAAGATGAAGAGCTCTTTTAAAATTATACGGGGATTACCTTGACTCAGTAATTATCAATGTTCTGCCATCCGGTGTACTTACTGCAGCTCGGGGGCACATATCAAGGAAGAACAGACAAGGTTTGTTCATTGACGAGGATGTTTTAATCGAATTTTCGCTTCGCCAAATTCTAAAGCAACGTCATGTTTGCCGCTGGTGAGCAGTTTTTATTTTTCTGGACTATAAGGATGCATTGGATTTAGTAGATCGATCTGCTCTTTTGGAATCGATTAAACACAAGAATATACCAAGCAATTATATGAGCACACCGTTGGCACTTTATTCGCCTACTTCAGCCTGAGTTAGAGTTTACGGTGGATATCGAAAGCAGTGTACGTCAAGGTTGGGACACTTTGTGTTCAACGCAGTCAAGATCTGTCCATCTTTTCGAGTAGAAAGCCCGCACCGACGTTTTATTATTGCAATAGTCGGTCCTTCATTATTTCGTCTATGACCAACGTGCCCGGCATTAATCACTCAAAACAACCACTATCCACTAACCGATGAACACTCATGAGACAACACTGTATCTTAAGTTACTGATTTGCCAAGAGACATGATACAGTAAACCTTAAATATGCGCACTCCGAAGTCTATTTATCATAGAGGACACAACGGTGTTGGTGGGCCTCTCATCATTTGCTTCTTCCACTACAATTTTCCGGGTCAAAATATCTTCGTGTTTATTCCGGAAATCTCAAATTTATAGTGTCATTTCATTCACGTTTCACTGAGCGTCTCATTATCGTTCACACCAAGTTATGTCCCATTTTCACAATGGCGTCAAACAGTTACTTTCTATTCATGATTTTGGAAGAGCATGAAATACTCTTTAGGAAAAAAGACGGAAAAATTGGGCAAACTTTGTAGCTGTATAAGTTTATACCATTTGCCTGAACTCAACGTGTGACTATAATCCGCTGTGACTTTCGTCACCGCACTTCCTGTGTCCCATTCTGAATATCAGTTTATTTTTATTAGGCAATGAAGATAATTCTGGATAACGCCTTCCCAATTCAACTCGTCAAACTTCTGAGCGGTATCCGATGTGTAGATATTAGTCACAATCACGATAAACTGGGAGTCATTGACGATAACAGCACTCTGAGTGTGTTCTGTTTGAGAACCAAAGAACTTTTGTTCCAGGTTAGTGTTTAAATTCATTTCTGTATTACGTTTGTCTTGTGGGAACTTGTCAGTATGTTCATATTATAAACTTTAGTTAGTTGCACTAATGGGTAATTATCCTTATGAAAACGATCTAGCAATCGGCTAGGCTTGCTTTTAGTTATTTCTCTGGTTACTGACTGCCTAGTCAATTACTGAGTATCAGAATGACTGGATAATGTCATGAAGTCAATACATTTAAATAATCTTAAACCTCAGCCTATTTTCCCCATTTTTAGTACAATCGTACTGGAGTTTTACTTTCTATCGACTGTTCAATTGCACCGTGAAGCTTCCAATTCGTTTGCAAAAGAAACAAACTAACGAATTATGGTTTTCAGCGAGACGAAACCCACCTTGTCATTCTCGTGTGATCCGTTTTATTCTTCTTGACATTTACCAACTAATGCGCTGCATATTGAGACTTTTCCTCTCCCAACTGAAACAAAGCAGTCGGTTTACCATGCCGTTCGTTGTCGGTGGACCTTTCAGCCACAGTTGCCAACCTTTCCATGTACACCATCTGTTATTAGGCTAAGCCTTTTTGTGAGTCAATAGGATCATCTATCGTGGAACTGAAGAGAATCCCACTATGTGACGTTCACCTGATACCTAAAGCCTATCGTACTCGTTTGTAGGGGTGGTAACCTGTCTAAATCATCGCTTCTACGGTCGACTGTGGATTCAGGCTATTTCATTTAAGAAAAAAATAGCGTATCAAGTTGACAATAGACTTTAAACACACAAATTCAGACTCTGGAACAGAAAGGTGTTTATTTTCGAAAGGGACCGACTGGAAAGTCTATGGGAACGCGACCGCTGCGATCAATTGTGGTTGATGTTCAATTTGAAATTAACCCAATCCCCGACTACTCATCAGTAATTTAAAATATTACCTAGCAGGTTTAATGAGATCGGAGATTTCCACCTGTCTAGGGAGTGCTAATTGCGGGGTTATCAATTGTAGTTAACAGACAGTAACTGTCTCCTATGGAGACGATCGGGCAACCGGATCATTACTCACAAGCGAAAGTGGTTGAGCGTTCACATATGATAATTTGGTCCTGCCTAATGTGAGGTCAACGGCGCAGTGGTAGACACGGTTGCCACATGAACAGCGTGTCCGTGATTCAAGTCCAGGCAGTGGCGATGATATGCATTACTGTCGAGCTCCAATGAGAGCGAAACTCGAGTCTAGTGCTTCTTTTCGAAAGGGGCCGACTGGAAAGTCTATGGGGATGCTACAGCTTCGATCAATCGTGGGTGATGTTCAATTTCAAATGCGATGTTCTTTATTTCTCCATGCTGTTTTACCTGTACCCGTGCACTTAATCAATTTGTGTCCCTGATTGTTGATTTGACTATTTTCGATTGCCGCCGGATGGTATATTTTTTCTGAGCGCAGTACACATTTTTCCTGCAGGGTAAATTTGTCCAACTGCGATTGACTGCAATCTATCCCGGTGAGTGGAACTAGCCGTTTTGAGCTAAGTGAACGCCATCAACGCGTAAACTTGCTCATGCACATACACAACAGTTGATAGAACGGAGCTACTTTCTCTTTCACGTTCTGCGTCTGTTCAATTGAGAGAACGTGACATCTAACATCTTACTAGGAAACAAATATTTCCAGCGCGCTTTTAATTTATTCGTTAAGTACACAGGGACAGTTTGCTACCCGAATTTTTAACTGTAAGTGGTTTGTGCTTATAGATGATCACTGAGATACTGGCTCATTCATGTGGTTTACCAATCGATGGTCGAGGTTGTCTTTGAGGCATTTGATACCTTTCATTTGTTGGATTTTTGTCCCGCTCGACAATAGACTGGTAGGCTGAGATGCAAGGGAGTTACTCAATATTATGCAATTAAATGTAGAAGTACCCAGATTAAACGATGAGGTTGAAATTGTAGTTATCATCAAAGAGTGCGGACAAAGTTTGTGCCAGCTATTTCTTTTCTTCATCCAAAGAGATCGTTTTCTTATAATGAACGCCGGTAAAACAACGCGAATATACTCACTTTGCGAGTTTGTGACCATCCATAGCAGTTGTTCTCAGAAATCTGAGTAGTGTGAATTAACCACCTCAACGACTATTTACTGTAAATGATACCGAAGGATTTGGTAATCACTTTCCAGCAATGTCTCAAATTTGAAAGTGGAATTTAGTTTGTAGTTCAACAATATTACTGAGTAATCATTGAAGACCTTAGTCCTTGCATTGTTTGGTTTTAGTGGCATTGACTGGTAAAAGTGTGCTGACTGTCTTCATGCTCGGCAACAATGTTTTACATGCTTCGTAAGCATCTGACTGGTCTAATGCATAACATGCGACACACTTCCATATGCATTCGTTTGGGTTTTGTTTGAATTTTACCTAGTGAGTCGCATTTTCATCTTCTGCCGCTGTAACTCAGTCTGCGTACTGCAGAGTCATACAAGTGTGTATCTGTTCATAATTGTACCCACAAACTTCAATTGATCGCAATACAGTCATTTTTTAAGGATCATCTGTCTACTTCATTTTTTTCATGTTTTCTTGCGTAGGAGCCAAATGTAATCAGTCTGGCTTGGAGTACGACCAACAACGAACTGTTGAGTTTTAGTGGTGATGATACCATCTCAATCAAGGCTGGTCAATTTCCAAGCTACTCACAACATGTTAAAGTGAGTCTGATCTAATTGTTGCATCTCTTATCGGCATGTATCCTTAAGACATCACTGTCGTTCGTTGACATTTTGCTATCGTTGGTGATGGTGATAGTACTTTTTAAGTCTGTGACCTGTTACTGCTCAAGGTCTGATAACCACAAAACTGACTGAATCAGGGAACGACTGCTCATCACAAAGAGTCCGTACCATCTTCAGCTCTGTTGACTTTTGTTCCGTATAACAACTTAAATGTTAACATGCTTATTTTCTTAATTATTAAGCTTGATTCATGTAAACCTATAAAATTGTTTATTTTTATGTTTTGTGTAATTTTCAGGGGGTAACGGTGGGTTTCTGTGGCTCGTTTATCTACTGCTTGCAAGATAATGTGATCCACCGAATGGAATTATCGCTTTCCCCTGCTATGTATTTTTACCTGGATGCTGGTTGTTTGGACGAAGCTCGCAAGGTAGCCTGTCATGGCCTGACCGATCCGGACTGGACTGCCCTAGGTCAGGCAGCATTAACCAAATTGAATCTGGAAGTACGTAGTGTTTTCTTACGCCTGGTGATGGTTTCATGTCGACACTGTCGATCACTTCAACTATGATGGTTCAACGTAATTCACTTTCATGAGTTTGTTGTTGCCTAGCGAATTTAAACAAGTCCACTGAATCAACCAAACATCTATCGGTGACATCGGTTGCATGCATTTTTGATTAGCATTAATCAGTTGCTTTCGCTTGTGGATAGTGTGGATAGTACTGGTAATAGTTCCAGTTGTTGATCGATGGAGCATATTGAGTATTGTCTTATGTGACTACCAGAGGCTTACGATGCATAGACACGGGCTCTTACATACTAGCTACATGCTCCTAAGTCATCACCAAGGGTACTTAGAAGATTACCATTGGCTCTTAAATGACGGGTTACATTACAGGATGTTTTTACTATGTTCTGACAATAGACGCAGAACCCAGCTGCAGAATCGTTAAATCGAGTTCTTGGTCGATTTGTAACGGATGGAATTTAGCTCAACAATGAATTTGTTTTGGATTTATCCCGCACACTTTTGAGCGGAACATCTGTAATGAATTGTTTGATTACTCTTCTCCAACGTACAGTTACATGTAAAAAGACATCACCGCATCAAAACCACTTAGACAGGAGAACAATGAGAAAATCTTAGTGCATGAAGCGCAGAACAGGCGTACAAAGTCTACTGCCGCTTGTGTTAAGATTGGTGTACTGTGTTACACATCAGTGCTTGCTACGGCTAAATAATTGAGAGAATGACATATGGGTCATCTTAATTACTTTGATGTAGTCGAACGTAACTGAGTATTGTTAACCAGTTGTGTCTAGAAAAATACTGGGGTCCTGTTTATTTTGAACCCGGTTCACAACACTTGTAAGGTTACTAAGATTACTCAAACCAGCCCCTTCGCATGTGAACACGAACCAGAACACAGACAGCCTCTACAGGAGCCCATATTTCATCCATGGTTATGTCACGTTTGCAAGAATATCCTAATGGGTTGGACGAGTGGGGATTACTGTACTGAATACCCGAAGCGTAGTAAACAGCGTAATAGGCGTAGATTGGTGTCAGTTTGTGTTACATCTTGGAATAGTAGTCGAGGGCTGTAAAATATGTCTATACTGCGTTCACCTATTGGTTGTTCGTGTTTCAAAAATTCGACCTTCACTGCTAAATACATTGTATCACCATCGCACGATTTACCACTCAGTGAAATGATAGCTAAGCACTGAGTAGGGAGCAAAACAGGCCAATCCGGGTGCAGAAAAAATACTGTGCAAGTTGTCAATCAGCAGCAACATAATGTCAATCGGTTTCAGTTCACTAGATTTTGCCAATTTGCCTTAGAGTCTTGATTATAGAAACGATTCGAGCAGTTTACCTAAAACTTGTGGTTGTAAGCTGTCTGTTAAGAATTGAAACCGATGACTGAATGAACTCACTGTAAAATAGATTACCTGGCGTGCAAAACAAACGAGTGACGATAATTCAAAATAAATCAGTTCTTTCAGCACTGCACAACTGTAGGATTGGCCATTGGCAGTATGGTAGTTCACAGTGGTTGACTCGACTGGGATAAATCGCGTGTTAATTTCGTTACAATTTTTGGTGAGTGATAACCATATTTTGTAGTCGTGTGCAAAACCGTATTCTGTCCTCTTGGAGAGAAGCTTAGTAGTAGTTACACTAAGTGATGTTCGGTTGACCTCCAAGCATTCGTAAATCCTGTTGATGATTATGCTTGAATGCGTATTCTTGAGATCATTGGTACCGATGCATCGTCAGGCCAACTAAGACTGAACAATCATTTAGTGGGTCACATACTTTCTAGCAAAACTGAATTTATTTGAATTTATATGGTTGATCATATTCAAATAACACCCTGTGATGAGCACTGCTGTCTACATCTTGCCTGAAATCAGCCGGTACCGACGCGTTACTAACTCAGTTTATGACTACGGACTCCTGACCATGGTACTGTGCGAGAAAATCCTTTGTTTCTTACTCCGCGTTGTTTCTGTCACTGGTTCGAATTTGACTGAAATTCAGAATTTTAGCAATTGGTTGTTCTCGAAAATTGCTAAATCTGCTACGTTATGGTGGGGTTTCTCTCTTGTTAGAACTCGTCGGTAGTGTACATCCCTGCCAAAACCGGAGCTAGAACCTCGGTCATGATTTCTTGAGACAACCGTGTTGGTCATTCTGCCATTGACCTCACATTAAGTACGACTGAATTATCACATACGTACTCAGCCGTATTCGCTTGTGAGTGCTTTTCAGACTACACGATCGCCTCAAGTACAGATGCAGTAGTTACCCTGAAATGACTGAGTTATTGCGTTTCATAATTCAGCCATGACTAATGAGGGATCAACAGAGCACTGGTCGACTCGGCTGCCTCAAGAAAGCGTGACCAAAGTCACAGTCCAGGCGGTGGTGAAAACACACATCACTGACAAGCTAAAACGAATATTGAGTATAGCGCTTCATATAAAAAAGCTGCAATCATTTCTGATCGCTGTTCAGTTACTGTTAACCAAAGTCTCCTCCGCTGACCAACGATAAACGGATAGTTGTTCATGATCTTATAACGTCATTACTATCTAATCTCGAGTGTTTCCTTAAACAATGTTTCTAAGGGCCGCACTTGCATGTTAGTTTTTACTTCACTGGATGCTTTCATGTAACACAAATTCACCATCCATGTACAGTGCAGGTCTCCATGACTGGAGTTGGGACCTGGCCTAAGAATTAGGGGCTTTGCCGCCGTATGAAAAGGAAAAGTGAATGGAATAAGACAATGTTATTGACAGGTACGCGATGCCTTACAACGAGAGCGCGATGTGTTACAGCATGTCTTGTCATCTGTGAGTGTTACCTCGAAAGCCTTCGATACTTCCGATAACAAAATGTAACGCTGGCCTCTTCATTCTGTGAATTAGCATCATTTATTCACCACTGACCAGTTTTGACCTTCAAAAACAGTCGTTTGTTTTGCTCGTTGATCACAGTGTAAGAGTTCCAGGGGCCACTGATAACTTTCACTCTAGGGTAGTTTACCCAATCGGCTTATTTCACTCATCTAGACTTCTTAGATGGCTACTTTGAACAAATTGCGTTTTCATCGTTTTACAGGTTGCCAAATTTGCCTACGTACAGCTAGAAGATACAGTCATGTTGTCATTTATACAACAACTCGAGGTAAGCCAAACAAGTTAATTAGTGAGATTTCTGACACAGTGTTTGTCCGTTCTTTTCAGATCTATTCAACTGTTAGGCCTTCTAATAGGGGTTGGAATTCCTGAGTAACGCATCGGAATTATTCTGTATTTTCAGTGTAGAAGAAAAGTGTGGTTGTAACACGATAGATTATTTAAAAACTTATACATATCTGTTACTAGGTCTGAACGGATCGGGGTAGCAAAGAACAAACCTACTGTTCACAAAACCCACGTTTGCATTTCGATTCACTCTTACGTTTGAACCCAACTTTGCGCCAAATGACCGAAACACTGACCCAGTTTTCTTGGGACGGTTGGCCTAACAATGAAAGCATTTACTCATGTCGTTATTCATTTTTGGACAACGCTTATTGGAACGTGACCATTTCGTGGTAGATAAGCCGCAGCATCATCATGTATATTCTACTAGTGTAATCTAGAGTGATGAGAAATTGCGTTTGCAATCGTTAAAATGGATACATCCTGATATTTCCTTGCGCAACTAAACATCACTTCATGTTAATACCTTGTAGGAACGACGTCGCCGCTGTGAATGGAGTGAGAACGAATCTTGTCCAACTCCTGGCGCTTTGCTCGCAATGGGTGACGTGGCCACATATCTGAGTCAATTCACTGAAGCTGCCACTCTGTATACGCGGGCCGGTCATGAAGTTAGTGGACCTCATCGCATAGTCGAGATGTACACGGACTTACGTCGTTTTGATGAGGCCCGTGAAGCAATGAATGCTACTGGAGACACAAAAGAACAAAAACAGCTGATGAGCAAGCATGCTGACTGGGCCAGATCAACGAATGAACATCACACGGCGACCAGAATGTATATGGACGCTGGTGAATTTGACAAAGCCATTGAACTAGCTGGTGAACACAGGTGGACTGATATGTGAGTCTAGTATTGAGATAGTAACATTTGCTATGTCTCGGGTTATCGGTTTTTCGGTCTACCCAAATGCTAGCTAAGCTTCGGATGTGTGGGGCTCACGCATTGACCATCCAATTCTAGGAACTTTTTCCTGCTGTAGACGATTCTCCTCGAAACTACCGTCTCCGGGACAGTCCGTCCTGGCAAAAATCATCCTGAGCTAATTCATCACTGACTTAATTCGTTGCTGAACGATTAATCCTCCTTAATACTTGATGAATGTACTTGCAACTAGTGCACTGGAAGGATGTTTTTGATAAACCACCACTCCGACTTGCGTTTGTGTTTGTTTTGGCCTCGTGGGGGTGGGGGGTGGAGGTAGAAACGGATCTATCCATAAATCTCCTGGATGATGAGGACTTTAACAAGAAGTCCGTTTGTACGTTGGTTCATACGTTGTTAAAAACAACTGGCCGATCGGAAAGTACCTTGTACTTAGATGCACACTACCGTATGCTTTTGCACGCAGCATCATGGGGACAGTGACAAGAAAGATCCCTTCTTGTGTATGTGATTCAGATCACTTTGAACCATAGTAACCGCCATTCTGTGGATGGATTATCTCTTGGTGAGTTATCCCAGGACGGACTGTTTGCGGGTAATCTGAACTGGTCAACTGGGTCCTAAGAATTTTATCAGAACTATTTTAGTCCAAGAAGCAAGTCCAAGAAGAAGAAGATCGTTAAGAATAAAATTACGAAGTTTATCTGACTTTCGAAAATCGCCATATGGTTAGTTTTCTTAGTGAATTGCTGGTGCGGAAATTTAAAGCACTTATTTAAGGACAGTGTATTCTACATGTTGCAACCTTGGCGAAGATTGTCATGTTTTTCATGAGAGAAATAAATTTTTCACTCACTTGAATAAGGTTGTCTGTTATTATTATTTGAACATAACTCATATCCAATAAAGTTTTATAACCCAGCTGGGTTCTTTGGACGATCTGCTTTGAGAATAAACGTTAGGTTTGAGTTTATTTTGTGTGTTGTGGGCCCGTGTTGAACGGAACAATGTCCGCAGTACCTAGTCGCCTATAATCGATTTTCAATAGAGAAATTTGTTTACAGTGGCTGAGTGGTTGATGGCAGCAGCTTAAGTTCTTTCGACAAAAAGATTGGTTGAACTGTCAACCTGGTATCATAGCACAATGTTTTACTATCATCGTGCTAACGTTTGCTAATCGGTTGAACTTCGCTTCTCTTTGTTTTCGACACTCATCGGTCGATACAGCTGAGGTAAAGGGGAGCGAGGATTCAGAGGTCGATGTGGTAGTTTCAGCTTCCTCGGTGGACTTGCTTATCAATAAGACGGAGGTTAGCTTCGTATAACGTTTGCAAATTACTCACCTTTGAGCGAGCGCAAATACTAGCCCCGATTGAAAAGTGTTAGCAAAAGAACCCAAAGAGCACGGCTAACTCGAATTCTTAATGACTAACCTGGCTGTGATACCACTTTCTTTTGTAACGTGCTTACTGATGAACTTGTGCGTCTTGAAGATGAGGGAGAAAACTGATCCTTAAATGACAAAAGCGATGATTGAATATTCTTAAAACAATCTTGTTTACATCCCAAATTGTCATCACAAACTATTAATGCTGTGTGAGTATCAGTCCCTTGGTCTACATTTCTTTATTCCTCTAACGCCGAAATATGCTGACGACTTATCGTGACCCTTCTGTGAATTATTTACTTGGTCTCTTTGAGTGGAAAGGTTTCCAACAGCCCGTAAGGTGTGCACCACTTGTAACTTGCCTTCAACAAAGCGACTCGGTTAACTACAAGTCGATCGTTATATTGTGGGTTGTCTTATTTAGCATGACCGATTACCTGATATAGTATGTTTACTTTGATATGCACTGCTGTCTTGCAGTCGTCATAGGGTCCGAGAAGGAATTTCGTGCACTACCAACTTAGCTGTTGCGCGGGAAAAATGAACCCAATTCAGGTGATGAGCGCGGACCTGTTATTTATTTAGTTTCAAACGGCTCTAAACCCTATGATCAAATAGACTACTTAACTTTCTACGTGAATCTCCGAAGGTATGGTTTAAATAACCCCATACTCCTATATTTCGAAAATTAGCCCCATGATCAGCACTTTTATGTCAACGTCAAACTGGGTTTTCTGTTTGGTTGTATGAGGGGTGTGCCACAGAGCTGCTTACACTGATCCCTGGTTTTTATTCTATGAGTGCTTGACTCAACAATTCTTCTATACTACCACTACCTGCGGACCTGAGATGCTATGGTTTTTTCTGAGCATTTTATACAGCTTGGTTGCGGGCAACTGATTGTCGATTAATACGACAATATGTAAAATAATGCATCTCCGTCATTCTTGCCGCATTAGATACTTCCTTAAAAATGGAAAATTAGATGTCACCAACATATACAAGATTTGGAACCAATTGTTTCATATGACGTCGGTATGTCTTTGAACCGTTTGTCTGTTGCTGAGACGTTGAATGTAGTGCTTGGACTAATCATCAACCTGCTCTGTTCCGTTCATTCCGATTACTTCACAGTTACGCCCAGAATTATGATGCGTTCTCATCCTGAGTTTAGTATCCAGGCTTTCTGTCCTTAACTCATGAATGATGTTGCTCTTGTTGAGAAAATACAGTGAAGGGATACAAAACAGATTACGGTACCCCCTTATTGACTCTATCCTGATAAGTTTCGTAATGTGAGACAGTTCTAAATGCGCAACCGGCATGTCAAAGGAGACTCATTCTTAGCACATAGGTTCCTTATTCAGCCTTATTTTCCGCCACGGCATACACCTTCCCTCTGCCAGGTAATCAGCTTAGGGGTAGGTTGCCAAAGATACAATATTAGATGAGCCACGCGACTTGCAGAGAACACGCCTTCAACGTCCAATCTGGAGCAGTTTAGCAAAGTTAGTCGCAACAGCGTCATCAATAGACGGAAAACCAGGCCTGACCTCCAGGTAACACGACTATCAGAATTATTACGATAAGATGAAGGTGTGCTCGGCCTCTCACCTGAAGTTGCTTTGATGTTACTTGTTGCATGCTGAAGTACGTCCGCAGTTTGTTTGATGGGCTGTAGTTTGGTTTTTATCCCTCTAATTTTTCCATAACATTTCATTCATAAATCCTTATTGCTGAGTTTGTGAAACTGAAAATGTGTACGTAATTCACTTTTGTCATAAACGGTCCTAAACATATTCAGATTTTTACAAACACTAAGTTTTCTGTAATCTGTGAGCATCATATGATTCATATGAGATTCATATGTGTGAGAAATTTGTCGGACACAGGTTCCACAGTCAGTGATGCATTGTTCTTTAAAGTATTCACGGACGGTCACAATCTACAAGTTTTACACTATTGTGAAACTGCACAGAGGAGCATTTAAAATCAAATGACTGCCACTCTTTGCTCACCAATGATTTACTTAGGAAAGTAAGCTTAATATCATGATCAATCGGTGCTTTTACCCCGTCACTTGGGGACTGTTGCTTTTGTTTACTTTTTACTCACAAATTTAAGGTTGTCGAACGGTAAATGGCATGAGTGATGTTCAACCTAAGACACCATTATTAACCAACACTCACTAACACTCGTTACTGTAAGTCGTTGTCTAATTTCGGAAATCTGTGTTTCATTCGTCCAATTCATAAGCATTGCAAACAGACCAATCTTACAATAGTTTGTTAGTTACTTCTTTCTCGTCGAATGCAAACCTAAAACCACTGATAGCTTACAATCAACAGTTGTTAATTTCGTGACAAAGATACGGTCCAGATTGGTATCTAATAGACACAAGCTTCTCCTCGATACAGTTTAATCTAAATAAGTGTCGTAACCACCAGTGGTTATGGGTTTCGAAACCCTAACAACACGGTAGGCAGGGGAGTTTTGTCAACCGAGCCACCTAACTCAAAACGATTTCATAATCGAATGCGCCGAACGTTTGCAGAACAAGTGTTTTCTTAGTGTTTGCTGCGTCATCACAAACAATAACTGACGTCACCAACTGAAATGTTGAAATATTTGTCTTTCCGACTTTTAGGGACTACATACACTTAAAATAATGTAGTTCATTTCCCTCGTAGTGAATCGCATAATTTAGGTGATCATCTGCGATAGATCGACCTTTGCTGCAATGTCAATCGAAAATCTTTTTTTTTTTACACACGCTGTTCCACCCATCAATCATACAGGTTGTTAGAGATTAGTCGACGTTTGGACAAAGGCGATCGAGATAGTTTGGAACGATGTGCTAAACAGTTAGCCAAGCTTGGAGAGTATGCGTTCGCTGCGGAATGCTACGCAAAATTCGGTGACGTTGAACGCCAGCTTGCTCTGCATGTTGAGGCACGAAACTGGGAAGAGGTATGATTTTCATTAGCTTGCAAATTTTTAACGCATTTTCCTCTGGTATTATCAAGCACAACATGCTAATGCTAAACAACGCATCACCCCAGTCCTAGTTTGTTTTACTAGTGTTATAAATGGGAAAGTGCGCTTCAAAGTTGAGTTCCATCAAGGTTTTCTTTTTTATTCACTTCTTTCTTGATCGGACTATCTCTTTAACGTGCAGAAATTAAGATTACAGATTTTTCGTGAACTTATTGAATTGTACTGAAGTTATCAAAAACTTGAGCTTAGACATTCAGTAAATCTTTAAGGATACGTCATCGATGTCTTCATCACAGACAGCAGTGTGTCGGTAAATGAACAACTGTCAGCTGCTATAAAACGGCGGTTGGAAAAATACACCTTGCACAAGAAAGAAAGAGAGCAATGACGGAACGTTAACCACGTGTGTCTGAACCCAACTCTTCAATGCTGAGATGCCTACACCTCAAACAACAAATAGCTCAACTGTAAGTAAAAACGAAGCGTCATCAACAAAGTACTTTCCTTGCGGTATTCATCACCCCTACCTTTTTAAACTCACTTACTTGAAGGCAACCCGACCAAACCACGGTAAAATTTACACTAATGTGGCCGATTAGTTGACAACTCGCTTAACTTCTTCAACTTCCGACTGTGTGAGTCGCGAGGGTCCCAACCCAACTCAGTGTAGATGATGAACTGAAAGTCGTAAAGTAGTTGTTTTGTTGATCCCATCTTACTCCCATTTGCAGCTGGATTATTTCTGTACAATTTGTGAGCTCCCGACCTATACTGCTACCTTGGCGAGGTGTTCAGACTGGTGTACTGTTTTGATCCGGCGGGCTATGCTGACTAGGACTCCGGTCCTTCCAGATGCAACCTTGTCAGACAGGCCAAAGAGGAGCAGTCAGACAAAAAGCAGTTACACTCATAGGATTGTATGTCGGACTACTGACCGCGTAGGAGTGCTTAGGTAGTGTGGCACGATCCTATGGGCATACAGCAGAACTATTTTCATAGTTGCGGCACTGCTGTCTTCCGTATCAGGAAGAATGGGGTTAGAAAACAAAGAGCACTCCAATCGCCCAACGGTTGACCGTGACCGCCGGTGTATTATCCAATACGGTCGAAAAACATATGTTATCTCTCAAAAGCCTGATGTAGCTTCGAGTACATCCACTGCGCGCAGCAATGCTCAGAATGAGACATCAATGTCTTATTCACTGCGCCCTCGAGCTAGGCAAGCCCCTCACTTTCAAGTGAGTCAGACTCTTGAGTCATTGGTTCTGGGTGGGGTCTCCCAAGAAACCCTATATCCTGTTGTCTCGCAGGTCAGACGTTTGAGTCAGAGGCTCGGGGTGGGGTCCCTCAAGTCAACCCCCTTCCGCGGCATGAACGACCGGGGAATGTCAGATATTATGGTTCTCTTGACAGTGACATTACTAACCGATTTCGATTTTCTCCCATTGTTTCATCCTGTATTCCTTCTGCCTTCCATATGCCTTCGGGCGACAATTGTTTTCTGAGGCCATGACAATTGGTAAACATTGGCGCCTTCAATGTCCTCACTTTCCAACAAGTCGGTTAGCAAGCTGCTCTGGCCAGTACTCTCTCAAGTCTGGAGCTTGATGTGTGCTGTGTGTCGGAGACGCGAGTCTACGATTCTAAGACGGTTATTTATTTAAGCTCACCTCTATATAACTGTCGATCTCAGGGTTTCTGGTGACGCTGAAGCTGAATCTCACGGTCAAGCTGGAGTGGAATGACACTGAGTTCCAGAGCTGAGCAACGCCTGCTTGATTGGATTCCAGTGAACAGTCGCTTGTGCGCTGTCAGACTCAATACATCGGTAAAAGTCTGTCGACGCAAGTCAGAAAGGCATTGTGTATTCATTATATCGGCGTACGCTCCAACGGATAGCTGTTCGGATGCTACCAAGGATGCGTTCTATGACGCCCTCGTTGACCTTCTGAGGCAAATTAAACACTCACACATCATCATCATACTAGCGGGCAATTTTAATGCTCAGCTTGATCGTCTTTCTTCGGATGAGAAGCGGCTAGGAGGTATGTTTGGTGTCCGGGCACGACGCACTGATACTGGCAACAGGCTGCAGCAGCTGTCCGCATCCCACGATCTGTATATTCCGAGCACGGCACTCCAACACAGAAAAAAGCACTGTGTTACTTGGATACCTCCGTGCGCCTCCCAACCGTGGACATGGTTGGATCATATAGCAGTGAGTTACAGGTGGCGCCACTCTGTTAAGGACTGTCGTGCCTTTTGGAGCAACCACCTGGACTTGGATCATGCTGTTGTGCGTGCCCGTTTTGTTTTATCATTTGCCCAGAGGACATATGCTCGTAAATGTCAAGTGCTTAACTGGCATTCGAGCGATGAGGATGTAAGGAATGCTTACCAAAAGGCGTTGGTGAAGAAGTTGCCCAGTTCGAATCATGTGAGTGATCCTAACGTACATTGAAAACAAATCGCCGAAGCTATGAAACCGTGCTGTGAACAGGTATGTTCCGAAGGAGCTGTTCATTTGCAACAGAACTGGATTTCTGTCACGTCGATAAACCTCATGAACAAGCGTCGCTCGATCCCACCTGGTTCTGAATATGATGACGACCGTCGAGAACTTAAACGCAAGCCGACTAAAAGCTTGCGCAAAGGCCGTGAGCAATACTTGGTTGAACAATCTAAAGAGATGGGAGGAGCCTTTTTATCTGGGAATAGCAGAAGGCTTTTTTCCCTGATCCATGGTTGTACTGTTCGTCGATTCGGTATAAGTGAGACCATATGTGAAAAAGTTGGTTCACTTATCACCAAGCAATTGCGCCGACTTGACAGGTGGGCTGAACATTTTGGAAAACAGTTCAGCTGGCCTCAGCCAGATCATGTGGATAACGGGTCTCGACTGGTCAGTTATTGCGTTCCAGACGGTCTTTCGCCGAAAGCAGAAGTGGTCCTGGTGCTTAAGTTACTAACGCGTAATAAGGCTCCCGGTCCAGACCTCCTCTCTCCTTCTCTTTTCAAGGATGGTGGGGAGAGGTTGATATC
>JTDE01021908.1:34034-47818 GCA_014338405.1 Paragonimus skrjabini miyazakii | reverse complement strand
GCCCGAGCCACAATACCTTTTGGTCAGGCTAATAGCTACTATGATGGTGATGATGATGGATTTGTGCGCTCCTTTTTGTGGAATATCTTGACCTGGAAACAAGAGTTTTGAATTGAATCCAGTTCATTCTTTTCTCCTGTGTATAAGATGGAGACGGTTTTTCACTGTTGTATGACAAGAATCATTATTATTTACGGATGCAATGCATTTGCGATGATGTGATAGGTTGAAGAGACTTCAGTTGGTATAACCAGTTTGATATGATACACTCATGTGTGTACGCTGACGTGACACTTGTTGGGTGCTTATTTAACCTAGTCTCCGAAATTTAGATAGATTAGTGTGACTCGCAAGCGGTGCCATGCGTTATCCCTACAAGCGAGTTTACCAACAATAGTTCGTTGTGAGAAGAACCTTTCATAGCCCCATAGTCTCATATTGACCTGTTTATGCTCACAGTTATTTCGACATACTTCGGGCGACTAGTCTTGTGTGGGTGTATACGGTTACGTCAGATACGTAATAACTGCAGATATACTCATAACGGGTGCAACCTTTATGTTACGCGATAGCAAACTTTTTATGGTGTACAAGCTGGAGGTTATTAATTCCCTTATTTTCGTGCCAAGTCATCTATAAAGCAGCATAAAAAATACGGTTTTCGAAACGTCATTTTCCCCAGCATTGTTGACGTCAACTGCATAATTGTTGGTATAAAATATGTATCATTTACTCTTGCACAAAGCATTCAATCCTCATTTTATTTATCGGATAATGACTGATTTTAAAACCTATCACTGGGACATTGCTTTGAATGTATCCGTGTCTGAGATTGGTGGGAAATGCCAAGCGGGCAATCCAGTTGGAACAGATAACCAATACATGTTCTATTTATAAAAATTACTTAGTTCAGATAAGTTTGAGGTAAGGTAAGTGCGAACCAAATTTCGAAGATTATCTTCCATTAGAAAATCCTAACACGATTGTCTTTGTTTCATTATCTGTATAACTGTCGAAAGGCGATGACCAAAGGATGGCTTCTGATCGTCCAATTTATTCAATGTCCTTAGAACTCTTTTGGCCAGCGCCTATCCTGGTGTTACGTCTGCTGTTTTTGATAAGGTCTGAATTCAAGAGTTCACAATTCTTCTAATTAATAAACCCGTGTCTTCCTAAACTAGTTACTACTTCAGACATTAGCTTTTGTCACCTCACAGTAATGACATTTAAGTAAATTTATCCTGTTTAGAAGTGTGCTGTTTAATAGCATTTTGAGGAGTGACGATGAATTCTAAATTGTTGGTCGGTTTACAGGAATGTTTATAGCATAGAACTTTATTTATTAACCTCTATTTGCTTAAATCCACCTTATCTTTATTTCAACAGGCATTCAGCTTGATAGAAAAGCATCCAGATCAAGCAGGTTTGGTATATATGCCCTATGCACAGTGGTTAGCGGAAAACGATAAATTTGAAGAGGCCCAAGTCGGTAAGTCATTAATGAATGTTGATCATGAAAAGTAGCTCTGATGTTCTACAGTGTACACTCATCTCACTAGCTTTTCTATCTCTGTGATGTTACCTGATTTCGTGGAAATAAGGTATATCAGCTTGTCATAAGATATCTGTTTTCGATTTCTTTTGGGTGTTTTAAATGCATGGACTGCTTTGCAATAGATGATGATTGTGTTTATGTAATAGTTCGATCGTGAAAAGAATTTAGCCAAATGTTTTGACTTTGCATTTTAGAAAGTTGGCCGGTTTTGAATATGAGTAACACGTGGAAACATTTTATCATTTCATTGATATTATAGCATTTGCAAAAGCCGGTCTACAATCAGAGGCAATTCGTGTGTTGGAACAGTTGGCTACATACGCGGCCAATGAATCACGATTTGAAGATGCCGCATTCTACCATTGGAAATTGTCGATGCAATGCCTAGAGATGACCAAAGAGACTAAAGGTGAGTTGTTGCTAATTTTGTGGTGTAAAGTTAGCAAATAACAAAACCATTTTCAAGACTCATTATGTGTTTCGTTTTCATTCTTTGTCCAGGTTGCCGAAAGCAACAAGTACTTCTGGATAAATTTTATGACTTACAACGAAAAGCTGATGTTTACTATGTCTACTCGCATATTCATCGATACCTAGTGAGTTTATAACAGTTAATGTTGTTCTAATGTTCTAATTAGTTTCCTTGAGCCGCTTGCCGTTTCTGAATGATAAACAGGATAGCTACGTTATCTTACAGGGTATGCGGCTGAAATAGGTTGCACACTAAATATATTACACTGTTCGAGTCCCCTCATAGGTTTTTTTCCCTTCGTGGTTGTGTGGCAGTTAAGCATCAGTGTGAACCACTGATATATTGCTGTCTGTGATGATGATGATGATGATGATGATGTTGATGGTTATTCCTTCGCATAACGGGTTTTATTATATTTGACTTTTCGCTTGAAGCCACAGGTGGTGCTACAAATTTATTCACGGGTGGTTCTTTCTTTCAACACATCATTAAACCGAATCCACAAGAGTTATTTAAACACATACTAATTTAAGTAGACACATATAAGTAAGGGAGTGAGTCAGTGTAGTTTAACCGATGAATTTAACATACGCGTCTGTTTGTGAGCCAGCCAGCTGGTATTTTTCTTTCAAACTTGTCAAGTTTGTCAAGTTACTACTTAATTAATTTGGCTTTGTTCGGTTCCGATAAAACAGGTTTAATGTCAATCCAAAATAAATCTTACATCCTCACCCACATAAACTATATGGCTTCCGGCTCTCCGGTTACACACACGCACACTACTACTAACTGTAACCTTGATCCAATCACCCATAGGCTTTCATCGTCTGTGTCTATTGTTTGTTTACTTTGATACTCTTTTCTTTGATGTTCTTCTAGCATGAACCATTTGCATCGCAAATGACCGAAACCTACTTCAACATGGCCCGATACCTTATCAATGTGTTGCAAACGGATGAAATCAATGCAGTCTCCAAGGCGTATCCTTTGCGTTACCTGCATTATGCTTTACATTACACCACTTGCCCTAAGACATCGTTTTCATGGAGCCCTTGACAAATTACTAACATAAAATATCTACATAAAATTTTTACCCATGTGACTATAGACAGTGTAATGTGATAAATGGTGCCATTTTAAGCAGTGTTTGTCTACAAAGAAGTTGTGGTGTACGCTGACACCGTATGCTTTCTTAACCCCAATCTGGTAAGTTAATGCGATGAAATTGAGTCATATTTATTATGAATGATTCGCAGTCAATTCGGTATGAAGTAATGTTATGAATATAGCGATATGCATGATATCTTAAGAAGATATGCTTCATCACCATGTCTACAACCGTAGGTACATTTTTATGTGAAACACCAGTCACTTCAGTCTGACGGGTTTAACGATGCATGTACAGCAACGTGCAACGTGCTGGCTGTCAATAAAAAAGGGCTTTTTAGATTCACCGACCAGATTTTCACGATTACGGAGATTATAAGCTGCTGAGCTCCCCTGGTGTCATTGTTTAACAAGTGACAAGCAAGTGAATAAGCCGTCAAACCAGCTCTCTTGTTCGGTTAATATGCACTTTGCGCCAATAAATCATACTTTCTGGTAGGCCCGGCATGTGCCATTCCACAGCAGTTGACTGTCGGGTTATCCATTATTTTCCCGGAATGACCACCTCATGGAAATTACCATCGTCAAAAACTGACATAAATACCTCCGCACTACTGCACATAACCATTACCCATTAGGAAACATTCATTTTCCGCGCTTCCCTGTTAGTTTATTTTGAGAAACTCATACCTCTTTTGCAAATGTCAGTCACATTTCACACAGTAGTGTACTGATATTGTGGATGCACTAAGGTTTGCGGGTTCTATTCCGTGTCTAAACTGTTGACTTCCAAAGTCGCGTTGGCAGGTTGCCGCCTTTCTGCCACTGATGTGAAGTTGATAGTCCTGGGCACGTGCCTGTTCGCAAAGTCATGTTTCTGTTGGCCTAATGTCCATCAAACTCGTTTTCTGCCCAAGTCCATCACATACTTCATCCACTCAAAAAGAATGACACTCATTTATGAGTAATACTAGAGCAAAATAAGATGCGAACTCCGCTTATTCAATGTACAGTTGACTAGCAAATAAAGTCATCAATGGCTGCATACTATTGCTGAAATGATCCCACCACTCCGCTCGCACATTCGACTATCCCACAATCACACATTCACTGGAGTTCGCCGCGATTATGCATAGTCCCGTGGTATTCGATAGTTTCATTGTCAGTTGTTTCTCGTTCTTACACCATTGTACTTGTGTGAACGCTCGGAGAGCATCGAGAACACATCAGATTTATTGACCATTCGAGGGAGTTCGTACAGTAACGGTGTTATGAAGTGAGAATATCTCACGAATCGGCTGTGTCGTTCCACTTGATCCGGAAATCGACTCAACGAATATTCGCATCTCAGAATCAAAGTTCATCAAACTGTAATTATGTTCTATGACAGTGACCTGATTTCACATTGGCCAGACGTGTATCCAAATAACAGCGCCAAATAACAGTTCCGCTAGAAAAGTGGATTCTCAGCGTTAGTCCGGATTCTGGAATTCTGAATCCGTTCTTGGTTTGCATCCAGCCGTGAGATATTCTCCGATTCCGTGTTTCGGTATGCCACAATACCACATTATCTTGTTTTACCAGCTGGAACATTAAGCATTGAGATACAGACGGTGCCCCGGATGTGACGCGGAACCTTTGTTCGAATTAATGCTGTCTACCATCCATGTTGAACGCGAATTTTTCACAATTTTGGGGGTTCACTGTCATCCGTTAATATGTAGATAACACGTCTCACTCTATGAACAGTTTCGTCTGTCGTAACATATCGAGAGTATTACTGATCACATATACTGATACAACCGTGTTCTGGGTCACTCCGTTCAATCCTGAATAACCCACGTAAAGCGGTATTTATCGTTGGAGATCCTTAATGTAATAACGGACGAGTCGTGTGGGTTTTTTGGTTTTTCGATAATAACTTAATCTAACACAGTGTATTTGCCCTTGAGCTTCCGGTCCGAAATGAACCGATATTACGCAGAGTCTGTCCGGCCGCAACATTCCAGTTTTTACTTTGGTGTATGTGACTCAACTGCACAAGCCATGCGGGTCGTCGTAATTTGTGAACTGTTGCACCTATTCTTCAACCATGGATTAAAGTAACGAGATTATGCTCATACGTGTTTGGATCGTGCACACTTCACTGCAGTGATACCGCTTGTTTTCCCGTAAGCGCCAGGGAGCTGTACATCGTCGGCGCATGGTAGAAAGCCAGGCCTATCACGGCACTTGTCACGCCTCGCAAATCGGCTCCGATGAACCTTCTAGTGGTTTCTGGGTACACAGTTAAACCATGCTTCAGAATTTGGCTGCCACTACACACTTCGCACTTCATTAACATTACCAACCAGCAGTTTATAATCTCTAATCATTTTGATGAACATCAATGTCCTGAGTGCGATCTGCTTTCTTCTACGAACAAACAATGAAACAATCGCCACCGCAGTGATTGCATACCGCTGTGTTGCTCCCGTCAACCTAAATACACGTCTATACGGCTCCCTTCTCAACGGAATCCAGCTTACCGAAACCAACAATCACGGTCCACTTCACTTTCATACCGTGTAAGACGTTGACTAGCACACACCCCTATCAATTTCTATCCCGCTACAGCTGATGCAGCTTTCTTGTCGGTTGCTTTCCTCTGGTGTTGTTTTCTGAATGGATACATCAATTACCAGTTTCTCCTTTGCCCGTTTTTGCTTTCATGTCGGTACTATTGTTCACATTCATTGAGGTCACAAACACAATTTTCAATTTCCGGCTCGCTGCTGCAAACCTGTCACTGTGAATCCCTAGGTTAACGTGGACAATACGGACCAGATCGTTTGGCCTTCGATAAGTTATTACGTTAGCAAATGCCATCTCGGATATTGATCCAAGTCATACAGTGCTTCGCATAACAGTAGTCACAGAACAGAGGCGAACATGGAGGAGTCTGCTCCTTGTCCTAGCTAAGCCAAATTTAGCTGCAATATCGGAACCTGGTGATCGGCCGTGGCATCGAACGTAACCACCAGCGCCTGATACGTAGTGGTCCACTCCAGCTTCACAGGTCTCTTCTTGCGATGTACCTAGAATTACCTTCACCGTGCCGCATGCCATCGTTTACGTAATAGCCAATTTTGTACGATCGGTCTTGACGCCAGCCATCTCATCAAAATGTCCTGGGTCTTTCGAATATGCCCATACCTCTCGATCCTCGAGTAGCTGCGTCCAGGGGACCTCACTCTTCGAGTTCTTCCCAACATCACCTGTTGTAACCGTAGAAGACACTTGGCCCACCAAGTCTTTTATTGCCAGACACCTAATGCATTCCATGTGAAAGTACGCGACGACAAACGTAAACTCTATATTGCACAACTGACATGCCTATCTATCCGTTTTCAGAAATGCAGCGCCGGCTCCATTGGTAACACTGTCTGCGCCATGCATGTACATATTTCCAACTAATACGTCCAGTTTCTGATTTTGCTGAAGTTGATGATTGCTCTTTGATTAGGCGAACGAGTTGTTTCTCCTAGCCACATACCAGCCTGTCTGTGTATTAAAAAACGCTTTGATAGCCTGACGACACAGGTCAGTCTTTATGGACTGTTCTTCCGTGAAGTGCTCTTGGATGTTGACAACATCTTGTGACTGATTCGCTTTTGCTGAAGAAACTCTGAAAATGAACATATTTTTACTTCTATCGGTAGATGCGTCAACTCTGAGAGATGGCCTGGTGATTTCAGTAGTCCAGTAACGCAGTGTTGAGGGTCACTTATCAACTTCAGTCACCGGTGAAGCTTGACTTTAGCTAGTCAAGAAAAGGTGAACGGTGCAAGTGTAAATTTTTGGCTCAAATTTAGCGAAGCATATGAGGTAAAACTATCAAAGAATGGAAGAAAACGAGGCTATGAAAATAACAAAATTCTGTAAAATCCGTATGGGGAACCACACCCAGTAAAAGGATCTCAGCCAAGAAGTCAGTTAACCTCAGTAGAATCAAGCCTTGGCGTTAGAACCTATGCGGCTGTAAATCTTCGCTACTTGGTGAAGCTGCTGTTCCAAGACCATTTGGTCTTAATCATTGACAACTCGCACAGTTTTCATATGGTTGGTGGCATCCGAAACGGACCAGCCTGTCACAGTGACCGAAGCTGAGGGACGCTTGCGCTGCAATACTTGCGGTTCCATTCACACACCACGTATCAGGTGTAAACCCGAAGGAATAAGACCATTAGGTGTGTGACTGAGGTCTTTGTGTCCAGTCGGCCAATGCTGTTCAGCCAATTGAATGGCTAGCATGCAAATGAAACCCTTGTATCTCGGAAAATAAACACGCAGAAAGAATGCAATGACAAGATCTATACTAGGAAGAAAGATATGTAAAATGTAATACAAGAAGCATTTCAGTATACGAGTGCATGTTATCGCATTCTAGAGAGGGTAAAGTTGAAAAACAAAACCCAAAGTTGAACTGCGAAAAGATCAGACAGACGATTCATCATTCAATACACCAACGAAGCTCAAGAAAATAATTGGTAGAAGACTACAGATACTCAAGTTTCTGAAAAGAAGAGTGGATTAGTTGCCCAACGACCATAGTCTTGGTCGGCGCATTAATTAACAGAGTAGAATGGATATACTGATATGTCATACCTGAGCCTATCGTACTTGTCGTCTCTTCGCCGACGATGCACTATGAGTACGGTTGTGACCTACCAATTCGAGGCGGCCAGCGCATTCGCGGCCGCACCCATCGCAACGCCATATAGTCATGTCACCACGACCTATGGCACCGATGGTTCCCCTGCGTACCACGCGCTTTCGTTTTCGGCCGCGCAATAACTGCTCGCGGACGCCCGTCCGAATTGTATTCCTCCAAGCAATCCGGTTCAACGCTAAGTCTTTCCAACATCTAAAATCAATTTTACAACGTGGAAGACTCACCTGCACAGCATCCTGGTATCTCAGCTTTTGACCATCAGGATTACTGTTTTTATATACATGCACACATACGTACATAGACGTCTACCGATTCACATACACACTACACAACGCTAGAAATCATTTGGGTAAATTCACATCAATGACTGTTTTGCCGGCGGCCTGAAGTCCTCTGTGGATCAGCGTTTTGTTCCCTGGTGTTTTGTGTTACGATGATGGAAAACCTCGCTGGCATACTAGAATTGAGATTGAACACTGTGATCTACAGTTCAGTTGTAGCAAAACCTGTTCGGTGCCATCCCACTGATTGGTCGTTGGTGCGTCATTAGACATAATGATTTGATCGAAGTCTGTCAAAACGGACCCGAGAACCACTGTTCGTTTGTCATGTCTTCATAAGCCTTAACAGGTGGTAATTTTGTTGCTGTCAATACCATCATGAATGGTGATCTCTCTTTCCCATGGTGGCCTAAACAGTTTACCATCTTTAGACCTGTAATGGATACGAACATACAGCCTGGTCGCCTCATTCCAGAATTCAGGAGCTACAAACTGACGATTATAATCAACTTTTGCAATAGTATACAGTTTACGAGTCCTACATCTTGAGTTGCCCATTTCAGCACGGAGGACGACAATATGACACATGGACAATGCCCTAAGTAACCCAGCTGTAGAAACTGTCGGCTGTCGTTCATTTTGGATTAACCACTTTGATCTAGTTCATGCTGTTTATCCTATTATTTTAGTCCAATCGTTTACTTACAGATTATCTGCCTGCAAGGGTAATGTGGCAAGGCAGAACGTCAGTGAGGACTGGACATTCGATGTTTGTTAAACAAAATTGCTATTCAAACTGCTCAGGTCACAACAATGATATGGACTAAGTGAGCCCATGGCGACGATCTCAATGAAAATTCAGACTTGTTATAATGAGCTTTTTTCTAACGGAGCACTGCAGATAAGGCATAGAAGAATTTGGATAGATTTGACGAAGCTTATGAATAACCACCGGTTGGTGCCGTACGTTTTTAGTACGACAAGGACCTCCGTGGACTGGGACGCAAACTTACTAGGCGTCTGTATGAGGGCCATGACGCCTTCTTGGGCGAGCAGGTTAAAAAGAGGAAAGCACAGTTACAACAGAGTATATTCTATTACTGTTTTCCCCGAAAGTCTTCAAGATGTTGTGAAGATTATACGTGAAAAGGTTGAATAAGAAATTTGACTTGGCACAACGATCTATCAGACTTTGTAAGCATTTCAAAGGACAATTTAATTGGTCTGAACCATCTATGAACGATTGGAGATGTTCTGTTATTTAAGATATTTCGGGTGATCTCCCACTTTAGAAAATGAAGTGTCTACGGGACCCGAGAGCGTGGTCTTCTTTCTCCAACTGTCTTCAGAGATGTTGTTAAGAAACCAAACTGCCTTTTTCCGTAAGAAAAAATGAAATCGTTCCTCGTGGTTCAGGTTGTCAATAAACCACATTCTCATTTTCAAACATTTATCAGAAGCATCACGTGACAATCCCAGATGTTTTATTGTTATCACATATAAGGTGCTCACGGGTCTCCTAATGCAGCGATATCGAAAAGACCCAGAGAAAACCAAATGCAATGAGAGTAGGTAGGTTTCCGGTCTGATCGTTGGTGTATCCGTTATATACTGCGACGAACGCTAAAGGATCAACACTCACATTGTCAGGTAGTGATCTTTGAATTTCTGATTCTGAAGCCATTTCAATTTGATTACCCGACCTTTTCTCTCCAACATCATCCATTGTAAAAGCGTTCCACTGATGAATGTCAACTCACTGTAGGAGTTTTATGCTTCCTCTGGCTGCAGAACGGGCGCTTTTGGCTCCCATCTCGAGCGTTTGCTACCTTAAGTGGCGTTTGACAAGTTTGTTCGACCTTTCCGTTTCTCTTCACCTAGGTGATGAATTCTATTTTAGTGGGGGCCCTCGGAGTTTTTTAGGTCACGAAGTGAAACTTCTGCCGGATAATAAGCTGACTGAAACTGAGTTTACCGACGACATATGACTACTTTGTTCTTTTGCAGACAATATACGGACCATTTTGAACCGAGTTGTATGGTTTGCATTTGATATGTTTGAAACGCTGAATGTTCTAACTTCGATGGTATTGCAAGCAGACTGCTTGAAACGAATGACTGTTTCGCCTTCCTGTGTTGTGTCATCACATCGGGTTGTAAAATAGCCGACGAATTGTCCATAGGCAGCACAGGACACGAATTGGGTCTTTCACTTATGAAGTCTCAAAGACGTTCGATTTTCTTTCAAATCGATAGTTTTCGAGGATTCTTTGCACTGAGTTGTTCTCTACCGATCGGAGAGCCGCTCATTCGTATAGACGATACACATGTGTTCACATTATTTGAATGCATTTGCTCTCATCCCTTGGGTCATGCCACCTGGATAGATTATGTGTGCAGTATGATGGTCCATAAGTGCATATTTTGGAAAGCCGTAGGTTTTCATTCAGTGATCGAGATACCGAAGGTATCCTATATGCAAGGTATCCTATATGCAAAGCGAGCTTCTGTCGTACCGTGCAATGGTCGATGCGATCGCCTATGTTTGGCGGAAGCCTCAAGACGGTCATGATTTATGAAGGACATGAGAGGTTCTTTGTACAAGCTTGGTTGGTGCCGTCTCTCAAAGTGGGAAGTTTGCAACCGTCCAGTTCGTTGGTGGTAAAGGCTGTCGGACATGACAATGTATCATAGCCAATAGCGAGGTTCTATCTACAATGTCGTTGACTCCTCTTTTTCATCTTCTCGGCGGATTCCCATTGGTTTTGCTGTAGCTTTTATCTTCATACATCTGCACACATTTATCAATCTATTGCATTTTGAAGTACTATCATTATCAGTTAAAGCGCGGTCTATGACACTCATGGGTACGTTACACATTCAGAAATGTATATAAATATGCAGGCCAACTACAGGAACATGCTTCCAGTTTCGCTAACGTTTTAAATCACCATTGTTTGATCTGCGAGTTCTCAAGTCCAACGAGCGACGTATACTTGACCGTGTTTTCTTTCGTCGTCGTGTCTTGACGGCCAATTTCAAGTGAAGTAGAAGATTATTGGATTTATTTAACACGTGGCTCTGCGATCTGGAAGTGTGCATAATGTAAGGGTTGATCGTGTTCAAGACGGTTTGATATATTCACAAGAGGCGTGTTCTTTCGTTGATTGTCTACAAACTCCAACTGATGTTGTGCTACAACATCCGCTTTTAAGTTGAAAATTTAAAAATCTATCTCCTAGAACGTTGCATGTTTTTTTGTTTGCTGCTATGCACCATAGGGAGCATATGGCCAATATAACTGATTGCAGGAGGATTTAAAATCCCGGTTGTGACAAGGATATGCCCTGCTGGAGTGTTTTAAAAACGACAAGGCTCGAAAGAAACTGGCTGAAAAGTCTATGAGACTGTGAAGGCTACGAACAATTGTGAGTGGTGTTTAATTCTCGTCAACAAAACTCTTACTACTTTTCAATAAACAAAATAGTGCTCATCAATCTCAGTGACTTCCTTACTTTCAACTTGAAGAGAAATTCTAATCGTTGAGCCGTAGATTGATGTAAATAGTACAGTTAGCAAGTAGACACTCTGGTCATTACTCACAAGAAAAGGTTGCTCAGATTTTACGTATAATAAGTCAGTCATATTTAAATAAGGACCGGGTTGCAGTGGTCAGTATGGTTGATTCATGATAGCGTACCCAAAGTTCAAATCCCGGTCATGGTAAGAGTGTGAACTATCCAAGAGCTCTAACAATAATGAAACTCGAGTATAGGGACTGGCTGATTTCTATGAGATTACAGAAGCCGTGATCGTCTGTAAATGGTGTCTTTAATGTTTGTTCAAACAATCTAAGGTAACCCATTGCAAATATCCCATGGCATCAAGTACCCCAGTATGTGTAGACTAGGAAATTCATCATTGTGAACCTCAAGTTGTGTGAACATCCTGATTCCTGTGGCCATAAGCAGCTTATGTATATCATCTTTACATATCATCATCATCTTTACATATAAGGACCCAAAGCTTTTTCACCTACCAATCATCTACAAAGCCAGCATATCGACTAGGTTGTTCTATTTTTTGGACAATTTTCTTTGACTATCTGTTCACTTAGTGCGATTTTGTTCACACTGGCCAAACACGGCCGAAGTTTGGGGGCTTACAAACTGGCTCGCTTGGTTTACGAGAGATTGCAAAACCTGCACCTACCACCGAAAATGCGACAGGTTGTAGAAATGGCCAGTCTCAGTATACGCTCAAAGCCATTTGTGGATTCCGACGTAAGTTGTATAATTTGAGAAAGTTTTTCTAAAATCAGTTTGAGGTTTCATTTTACGGGTCTGAAGTGTAATTTTTTCAAAAATTATTCTATGGTTTATCACATTCCTAAGTAAAACTATGCGAAATAAAGTGGCTTATTTCATGCGCAGTTTATTGACGGGTTGTTCCCATGTTTCCAAGTACCAGGTAATATGGTTATTCGAAACTGTAGCTAACGACCTTTGGGTCACTGACTTGTCAAAATGCTGTTTGGTTTGGCTCCCATATATGGTCTACGGCTTAGGTCGGTAAAGTTTCATAATTTGTTTTTCTGTTACTAATTGGTTTACTGCTTATCTCACCTGTTTACCATGGTAATTCAATTGACCATGACTGCCAGCCTCATACAAAAGAAGCTACGGTAAAGATCATTATGGGTGTAATTGTCGAAGACGCTACTTCACACCGATTTGAGAACAAAAGATGACTCGCAGACACAGTAATTTCACATATTATAGCAAATATGTTGGTGTAGTTTTAGCTGTTGTTTAACTTTAATTTCGTACAATCGTATTAGCATTTCTGACGTGTTTTCTCCCTGTAGATTATTTAAAGAAGAATCCATTGATTGAGTCGTCGGGACTTATTGCTTTGCTTTAAACAGTTCTCATACGGTTTTGTGCATTGTTTAAATTTTGCGCTCATTTAGGAAACATACAACATTTTTGAATTGAAATACCACCTTAGTTTCTCCAAGAATATGTATTATGTTGTAACTTGGAGAACAGACTACAATACACGCACTGATTGGGTTACTATGAAAGTAGCAGTCGACCTTAGGAATTTCTCATATCAAAGCAACTTACCGTACGTTCACTAAAAGGAACTCTACGTATGCTTTATAAAAGTGTTCTTGAAAACTTTTAGAAGCCGGACGTAAGTACTTATTGTTCTTATGGGCACGTGTGTTTTTTACTTTCACTGCAAGTCCCTCCTTCTTGAACAGGTGTCCAGCATTTATTATTGTTTGCAACCAATATCATACCCTTCGAATGGGGAATATTTATATTACTATACCCATTTACTATCAAATGAAAATCAGGATTAGGAAAATGCCGTTAACACTTCCGAACCGTAAACCGAACGGATGTGAGAAAATATATTGTGCATTGTGCTAATGCTCATTATTAAGTAAATTCTTGGTTAAGCCACAACGAGTTAAAACCAAAAGAGTTATCGGTTTCGCAACGTTTCGACCCTCTCGGAGAGCCTTTATCAAGCGATTTAAATCAGAAAATTCACAATATACAAGCTGCAAATGAGGTAGTCATCAACTGGCACATGTCTGTGTGTTTAACAGGTGATGACCTCAGATGAACCGTGAACCCTTAC
>JTDE01021908.1:18260-33934 GCA_014338405.1 Paragonimus skrjabini miyazakii | reverse complement strand
CAGTTGATGACTGCCTCATTTGCAGCTTGTATATTGTGAATTTTCTGATTTAAATCGCTTGATAAAGGCTCTCCGAGAGGGTCGAAACGTTGCGAAACCGATAACTCTTTTGGTTTTAACTCGTTGTGGCTTAACCAAGAATTTACGTAATAAAATGTCATTAACTTCAGTTTACAATCTTAATGCCTGTATCGGTAGGTTGCCAGTGTCTCATGCCTTGGAGGAATTTCTTAAAGATTGAACATAACTTCGTACCTTTTCTTAGTTGATCTCTTTTACACCATGCGAGCAGCACATTGACGAATGACGATAGGAGCTTTGGAAACAGCTTCTCTGTTATAATCGACTTTTATGGGAACCATGTTATCGCTTATTCTCTTGTAGTGAATCGTCATTGTTTTCTGTTTGTAAATGATAGCTCAGTCACTTCATTTTATGTTGTAAAATCTGTTTACTAACAAAATGTTTGATTGTGTGCAACTGTTTGATATGCTTATCTCTAACTAACTCACAGGATGACGCTTGGTTGAAGTAAGAAGATTGTCAATTTTTTCAAAATATAATCACTGCGATTGTTCGAATTTCAGGAATCGTCGGTTTTAGGCTGTGTGGATTTTAAGAACTTAATGTAACCACTTTACTTAACGGCCGTGATAAATGAGAAAACAAAGTTATATAATGTATTTCTTCAGCTTATTTCGTTGCATATTATGTGTCACTTAGTGCAGTTAAAGAAGTTTTGCATGGCAGAGTTCATTAGACTTTATGAAGCAAAATTCCATCGTTGACACTCATTGTTGGTGATACCCTTAGCCGCAATGGACGGTCACCGTGACTTAGGTCAAAGATGCGCGCGCGCGCACACTACCACAATTGACTGGCGAAATACCGTTCCATTGCTCTATCCATACGCCTTGAAAAGTAGGAACAGAGAACAACTGACTTTTGGTATTTATTTCACAGGCCTTGACCTGATCGGATCGCAGTAATGTGCTACCGAGCAAAGTTTCACGTATTGACTTCGATTGAATACTAACGTAAGTTGGTAACTATAAACCAATGTCTGTGTACAGAATGAAAACTTGTGTTTGTCAATTGCGCCATCAACCATGTAGTTGCCGGGTCACTTACGTAGTCAGTACGCAGAGAGGACAATACAAAAATGTGAACGCTGGTTCCTCAGCAATTGGTTTTGTATTATGTCCATACAACTAAACACGCTTCAGTCTAGTCGGAATCTCATGGTACGCTACTATAAACCAGTGCCACAAATTACTCCACAACTGTTGGCTTGTCGATCTGAACTATATATGTGAAGCGAATCTTTCGCATAGACTACCTAACCGGTTAACAGAGTCAGTAGCACTTAACACCCGTGTGTGCAGCAAGACGTGGTTATCATTGATAGCTTGCGTTGATACTTGGTTTGTGAGTTAATGTGCTTGTGTTTGTCGCTTATCTTTCTGTTTTTGTCCCTCACACCAGCTGAACTCTATGGTATGTCGACTTGCAGGCTGCATGTGTATCTAATGACTTGTACGGAAATGTGTACGGCTAAACGACTACATAAAACCCTGCCACTTTGTGTTTACAAGTGAAAGGATATACGTCATCCCGTATATAAAGCGTTAGTGTACACCCTATATTGCACTTCTGTGCCTTATATTTTCAATACCTTTTTTGCTAACTCAGATCTTACCATCGATGTCTTTCTACTGTTGTTTCCGGGATATACACATTTCTTTCCAGGGCCTTAATAATCAGGGTTTACACTCACTACTGTGTGTTTGTGTAAATGGAACGGCATGTAGTGTAAACCAAGTATCTTTTGGCTTCGGTCACTGTGCCAAGTTTATCCGATAACGGATGCCGTCAACCCTATGTATAAATAAGCGCTTGCGTTTGCTTCAAACTGTGACTAATGTGATCTTATATTCATTCCCTGCCTACGGCTTAATATATATTCGTTTTTTTGCATGTTCATATTCTGCCTCTTAGGATGTGAACGTCATATGCTACCGTTGTTCGACCACAAATCCACTGCTGAGCAATTCCGGTAATCGATGCTCCAATTGTAGGGAACCGTTCGTTTACTCATTCATCTCATTGGGTAAGTGTATCTATGACTTGAAGTGCCCATTGATTAACCTCAGCAGTGCTCCTAATTGTGTGAAATCTCAGACTAACTGTTAGGTTGGAAACTGAAGTCGGAATGCGATGTTGCACAATTTATGCTATGACAGGTCTCTCTGTCTCATTACGAGTGTCTACTGAAGAGTGTTGAGTTTTCTGCAGATAAAATTTAAACCGTGAAGCAACTTACTATGAACTGACACTTGCATAGACACAAAGTGTATGCCACTCTAGGGTGGTGAGAGGATGACCAGCAGAATGGGTGTGTTATACAACAGTAGTCACCGCTGCTAAGTGACCTTGTAGACGACCTTGAACCGCTTAGTCTTGTTGAGTTGACGCTGCACCAACAGTAGACGCCATTTGATGGCTGAGGTGGGTTAGTTATAGATGCGAGTGGTGGCGCCGACGACTGGTTTAACAACAATCGATTGCGCAGTGCTGTATTTGTCTCAACTCAACCTGTATTCACCAGTTTCGAACTGCATCTGACGTTCGTTACAGTCAGTATATGACACTCTAGACATTTATTAGTGATAATAGACGACGTGTGGTTTGGCGCACAGACAGAGGTCTCAAATTTCTAACTGTATGTGCTAGGATGAAAAAGGTTCTGTAATATAGTGGCGTCAGAGACCAGCATTGGGGCTGTTTGATGACGGCTCTCTATTATTAAGCTCATATCATACTCTTTAAAACGAAACCAGAACTACTGTCTTTTTGGAACTAGCTAGTTTAACTAGTCCTTTGAAACCACCATTTCCCGTTGCAACTTTGAGTGCGACAGCCAAAAGATTAACGCAAATCTATTTATGTTCAAGTAGATTTTCTTTATTGAAGTTCTGCTGTGTCGGAAAGTACCAACACTTCGGAAAAATATCCTGACCGAATGTTCTCATTCCCGACTAATTGTGCACGACCGAAAAATTACGACACGGCAAGACAAGACAATAGAAAAAACAAGGACAGCAATCTACCAATAGTGCATGTATTTATCCGAACCTTCGCCCTGACATGACCAGTGAAAATGCGGCTGTATTCATATAAAATTGCGACCTTCAGTGCCATGTTAGGACGGGAACCCTTATGCAAATGAACACGAAGTCTGTATATCATGATAGCACAGGATATGTCAGATCTGTCCTCAAGTTTTTGTTCTTATGATTAGGTTTAGTTCACCCGTGCAAACATTTCAGTCTACAAAACACTTACAGTCTGTTCCGTTACTACTATAGCAACATCAATGCCGTACAATAGGGCCGAAGTATCTGGTTCCAGTTGCTTTGGCATATCGTAGCATACATTTTTTCCGAATCAAAGCTAGAACACGAAGTTATTTGGACACTTCAATCACTTTTGCATTATCAGGCGATGTTTGGTAATCAGTGACACCGGTTCCTTCTGCATGTTTGCTGTCAACTTGACTGATTGTGTTACCATTCTGTAAACCCATTTTGGTAAGGGTCACAGCATCTTTTATTCCATGCTTTTTCTCGGTTCTATCAACATTTGTTTTCTTACGTTACGTTCTGTTGTTGAACTGGGCTGTCTGTGGCATGAGGATTCGGAAAGTTAGGCAAAATAACCACCGATTTCGCGACAAAAACATGCAGACAACTGCTGTCTTAGAGCGTTGTTCAACTAAATGACCTACGCTGTTTTTTCCGGAAGGTGGTTGCACAACTATTGTTTTCATGAGGACTGTGGGTTGCAGATAGCTTTGCACAATAATCCTGCTGAACTTTGTTATAAATTCTTCGGGATAATTGTTATCGTGTAAATCCCGCTGTGATTGAGCTAGTTCGTCGCCCAATAAGATATTGGTACAAGCCATGTTGCTCAATCAGACTGATGTTCATTAATTCACTTTTAGAGGCTAATCAAAGCATAACCATCGATCAGTCAGTGCATTGGTTTGTTGGACAGTACACCATAAAGATCCAACCATTTTCTTAATCATGTGAATGTATAAAAACGGAAATTGCCTATCAGCTTCATTGTATGTATTGTGACGCATGTTTGAATGCAGCCACTTTATCTAATTGTGTAAATTCATTGCCCGGGTCTGATTATTAATGACTGAAAGAATTAGCCTCTATTCTACTTAGCATCAAACTATCCAGTTTGTCTGCCATTTATCTCTTTTGGATGAGCTACGAAGATATCGACAAATACCGGACCAAGTGAATAGCCCATCTTGGCACTATCAATCCAACGATAAACTTCACCTTGAAAATTAAAACTTACGTTAGACTTACACCGCAAAAGTCGGTGATCCGGTTCACTTTCCCGGATTGTCATCTTTATCTGATTTGAACTGATTATAAGCACCGATTGTATCTTTTTAACGGGGCATTTGTGAACAAAACTCAGAGTTCAGGGAAGTTGTATGTTTGTTGGATATGTCAAGATATTTTACAAGTCATTCAACTGAAAACTCTTCCTTAAACCCTAGAATCCCGTTTCTTCTGTACAGAGTTAGACGTGGCCACCATTGGTTTAGCTTTGCGCACACTGGGAAGCTCATACGTCCAAAAAATCAGACTCCAAAATGTATTTGAACATGGCTGCACCTATAAAATTACCGCCATGTACTAATCATCATTCTTTGACAACCCGCCAGTCTATGTTCACTAGGTTATCAGTTTTCCGGTCCACTGCCAATCGTAACCAAGCAATGACGACTAAGGTCATTCTGTAAAATGTATTCTTTGTGGTCCACTACTGCTGCTCCAGATCTCTTACTAGGTTGAAGTGTGATTAGTTTATTGCTGACAAGTAAACGCCTAAGTGAACCGATATATACTCATTGCTACGGTGACACTTCTTAGACCTTGGAACAATTCTAAACTGGTATTCAATAGCTGGTCGTTTTATCTTAATTCGTTTTTTGTTACGCTGCAGACGTGAATTAAGTCTAATTGGCCACTCAGGTATATTCTCAAACTGTGTCTCCATTTCTGTTGCATTCACTTTGGTGAGCAGAATGCGAAATTCGAAATCGGAAGATAATGCATCAAGCTGTAACTCGTCTAGTTTTATTGATAGTGAATTAATGTCGTAATTGTTTGGATCCTTGGAAAACTTCTCCTTTGTTTAGTCACGATGCGGAGAATCTGTTCTATTGGTTTGTAGTCAAACATATTTTTCTGTAGAAGTTGAATCTAACCATCCGTAGAACGTGCTCGTGGACAACTGGTATCCTTGTCAATTGATTAAGAAACACAGTTAGCCAGATGAACAAAAACAAGTAAAATTAGATGTTTTCGAGAAGGTAGCTGTTTTAAAAGGGATGGTTAGAGAACCGTCTTCATACTAATATCAAGTGAACCTTCAAAACTGCTCATTTATTTTTTTGTTACGCGACTTTTCACATCCAGCACATCGGATTCAACAACCGATGCTTCTGTCTTCCACATCACCCATTATCTGCTAATATCAACCTGAATGTAGAGTAGAACAACTGTTTCCTTTTATTATATTCTATCATCGCTCCAAATCATTTACTATGCCATTGAAAGTCCCACTAAAATAAATAAGGTGTATTTCGGAATTCTGAAAATAAAGTTTTGTTACCACAAAAGATAGGGCTTAGGCTAGACTTGTAAAGGCTTCAAATTTTATTATGCTGTTCTAAGGCTCCAAGTTACCCCCTTTATCAGAACCAATGGTACCAGTGGATCTAGCACACTACTATAAGCAGTTAAACTGGCAGAACCATGGAAAGTGATCTCTTATATATATATTTTGCACCGTCCTAATTTCGGCAACCAGTGTTGTGTTTGTACACCATCTATGGTTTGATTCTGCCGATAGAAACTTGCTAAATGTGAATAGGCTGATCACGTGAAGTTGACGTGATACCAAAAATAATGGATACTACCTGAAACAAACTTAATTATCCATACCTTTTCTGGCTTAGGAGGTCTCGACATTACTTTCGCGTGTCGGCGTTGATTTATGGTGTCCCAGTGGGGTTTTCTGAGATTCAATGGCGGTCGCATGGCTGATGTTCATACGGATGAGCTGACTGACACGGGGGTTGGTTGACCGCTACGGGGTGAGGGAAATCGGACTCGCCGGGTGGAGGCAATGACCTACACTGACGGCGACTCAGGTGCGGTGAACACTTAGAGTGTGGGATGCTTCTACGACCTAAAGCGCTCACAGACATCTCCAACAAACAATTCGTCTGTCTGTTGGTACACAAGCGACTAACTCAGACTGGTATAAGCTTCGGTCGTCGTTGTCGTCATCATAATCCGAAGGGCTGGATATTTCGGGTGAGCCCTATCTCGGGTATTTCGGCGGAGCCATCCGAGTATATCTGACGGCTGTCGTGATTGCTGAAGACAGCGCTGGAACACCCAGAGCCGTCAGTCGATTGCGGTACACAAACCTAACCAGTTTGAGTCTGGGGTGGGTTGTAAACCATCGCAAGTTCCAGCTGGCTTTCGGTCATCTAGGCCCGACTCAGTACAGGCAAACCGCCTCAAGTAAATGGCGTAGGGATGTACCGGAAACTGGTCTGGTTCATGGAAGTTATGCAAGAAAGAAAATGAATTTAAAGAGAAACAAGCTGAGAAGCTTCAGGGCGAATAAATCGGTTTCACGTCTAACCTCTTGGTCATACAACGCTTCTGGCTTCTCAAGTAATATATTCACTTGAATGGACTCTGTTTCAAAGTGCTGAAATATTGTCGTCTTCTAATACTGTGTGAAAAATTTTGAGGACCACAGACTGTTGAATTCTTCTTCTGTACTGGAGGAAAAACTGACGTATTGCGCATTATTCCAGTTGGTATCAGTAAATTCGTCTATTTCATCCAAATAAACAGAGCAACTTCCTTTGGTGGAATTTGTGCCAGAGAAGGGTCTGACACATGAAAAAGTGTTGGAACTCTTGAACACTGACCCGGGCACACACAAACTGAGAACACAACTGCGGCGGGAATACCGGAAAGATCCCAACAATGGTAAGTCAATCTTTGAAAAATGTGATAACCACAGTTCAAAATACTACGACTTGAGTTTATATAGGTGACCAATCAGACAATCTTGCCGGTGGTAAAATTAATTAAACAGCTGATTTTTGTCGTAAATGCGTTACATTTCTTCAACCCGAAGTTCACTTTTGGAGTTTCATTAGTTCCCTGATTTCAGCCTGGTTACTACGTGTGTATACATGGTATATGTTGCGTTGACTTCCCAGGTGCATGATCTTAAATTAAAGCTACTTTTAAATGGCAATAGGAGTATTAAGGATCGCCTTGTAAATAAATAATTTCGCAACTGTAAACTGTGTGTAAAACAAACTACATGACACAGATAGGCAGATAAAGAAGGGCATCAAACGATGAACGTCCTCATGAAAGGAATTCTACTGATTTCGCTCTATTACCATTTCCGACTTCTTTTTAGATCACAGAAGGGTATTGTATTTTGAAGTGTAACCAAGAAACCAATATCACCTTACACAGTTAAACACCCACCTAAAAATTATCATCCTTTCAAAACTATATTTTGAACTGACCAGCTTGAATCAGGTAATACGGAAAGCGCACTACATTGTGACCAGCGAGTGATCATGTTCGAAGCATTTTTAAAATCACTGTCTCTACTGTTGGGAAATTAGCGCACTTGTTGCCGTAGTTTACTAGCCACTTGGAAAACATTCATGTCTGTTGCACACCATGGTCTTTACAGTTGTCGTCGGGTATCTTCACACAACATGTGATAGGTGCCCAGCAATAAGACTTGACAGGCCAAAGGCCGAAAGACAGGAAACGCTGTCAGGATGGCTGGAATCAAGACTGATCGTGCAAAATCGGCTGTTACGTAAACGATGGCGTGCGGCAAGGTGAAGGCAGTTCTACGCACAGCGCGAAAAGAGACTAGTGAAATTGGAGTGGACCACTGCGTAGCAGACGCTGGTGGTTCGTTTGATGCCACGGCCGATCGCCATGATCTGATACTTCAGCACAAGTTGGCTTAGCTCGGACAAGGAGCAGACTCCTCCATGTTCGCCTCTGTTCTGTAACTGCTGTTACGCGGGGCACTGTATGACTTGGATCAATATCGGGGATGGCATTTACTAACGGAATAACTTATCGAAGGCCTAACGATCTGGTTCGTATTGTCCACGTTAACCTAGGGATTCACAGTGACAGGTTTGCAGCAGCGAGCCGGAAATTGAAAATTGTGTTTGTGACCTCAATGAATGTGAACAATAGTACCGACATGAAAGCAAAGACGGGCAAAGGAGAAACTGGTACTTGATGTATCCATTCAGAAAACAACACCAGAGGAAAGCAACCAACAAGAGAGCTGCATCAGTTGTAGCAAGATAGAAAATTGATAGCTGTGTGTGCTGGTCAACGTCTCACACGGTACGAAAGTGAAGTGGACCATGATTGTTGGTTTCGGTGAACTGGTCAACTAGCACTGGATTTCGTTGAGAAGGGAGCCGTATAGACGTGCATTGGGGTTAATGGGAACAAAAAGCGGTGTATAATCATTACGGTGGCTACTGTTTTCTTGTTTGTTCGTAGAAGAAAGCAGATCGCAGTGAGGACATGGACGTTCCTCAAAATGATTAGAGATTTTAAACTGCTGGTTGGTAACGTTAATGAAATGCGAAGTGTATGGTGGTAACCAAATTCTGAAGCATGGTTTCACTGTGTACCCAGAAACCACTAATAGGATTCTCGGAGCTAGTATGTAAAATGAGACCAGTGCCGTGATAAGCCTGGATTTTTAGAATATATCGACGATGTACAGCTCCCTGGCGCTTACGGGAAAACAAGCAGTATAACGGCAACAAAATGCGTAGGATTAAAACACGTATGTGCACACTCCCGTTACTCTAATCCACGGTTGAGAAATAGGTGCAACAGTTCACACACTACGACGATCCGCATGGGTTCTGCACTTGAGTCACATACACCATAGCAACAACTGAAATGTTGTGGCCGGACAGACTCTGCGTAATATTGGTTCATTTCGGACCGGAAGCTAAAAGGAAAATACAATCTGTGTTGGATGTGGGCATTATCGAAAAGTCAAACAGCCCTTAAAACTCGTATGTGGGAATTATATCGTAGTAAACCGAAGCACAGATTTAGATAATGTTTCACAGTTGTATGTAGACCAGGAACGGATTCAGAATTCCAGAGTTCTGACTAACGCTGAGAATCCACCTTTCTAGCGGCACTGTTATTTGGATACACGTTTGGCCAATGTGAAGTCACGCCACTGTCATCGAACATAATTACAGTTTGAGGAACTGTGATTCTGAGATGCAAATATTTGTTGAGTCGATTTCCGGATCGAGCGGAACAACATAGCCGATTCGTGAGATAGTCTCACTCCGTAACACCGTTATTGTACGAACTCCCTCGAATGGTCAATAAATCTGAATCGTTCTCGATGCTCTGGGAGCGTTCACACAAGTACAATGGTGTATGAACGAGCAACAACTGACAATGAAACTATCTAATACCACGGGACTATGTATAGTAGCTGTGGACTGCAGTGAATGTGTGATTGTGGGATAGTCGAATGTGCGAGCGGAGTGGTGGGATCATTTCAGCAATAGTATGCAGCCCTTGATGACGAGATTTCGTGATTAACTGGGCAGTGCGTACAACACGTAATAAGGCTGCTGACCCAGATGATCTCCTGCCGGCACGTTTCAAAGAAGGTGAAGAGGCGTTAGTAGAGGTCTTGACTTATTCCTTTCAACTTGTGTGGACGACGGAGGCCATCCCTCCGTGCGGGGATCACGCGATGTTAGTTCCAATATTCAAGAAAAGTATCAAGTGCTCTTGCTCTTGACCCCAGTCATTTCTATGGTTCTGGCATCCATTATACTTGGTTGACTTACAACAGTTCCGGAGGTAAACACTAGGGAAGAACAGACAGGGTTTAGCCCTGGGCGGAGAGCTTTAGATGACATTTTGTCCTTCGTCAAATACTGGGGCAGCGTCATGTGTACCGCCGGCCAACAACCGCCGTATTCCTCGACTATAAACGTGCGTTTCATTCGGTGGGTTTATCTACACTTTTTGAGTCGCTTAAACGAGGGGTGTAACGACCAAATATGTGGACATACTGCCGACGCTTTACTCCCATACTTCGGCTCAGGTTAGGGTTTACGGTAAGTTGTCTGACAGTTTCAGCACCAAGAGCGACGTTCGTCAAGGCTGTCCTCTTTCACCATTTTTGTTCAATTTCGTGATAGACGAAATAAAGGAGGATTGTCTCCGGCATTCATGAGGTGCCGGTGTGGACCTCCTACCTTGTGGAAGGCTGACTGATCTTGCTTATGCTGATGATAAGGTGTTGCTGTTTGACAACTTTCAAGCAGCGCAAGCAACTTTAAATGCAATTTCACCTACTACTAAGTACTTCGGAATGCGCTTTGCAGCCTCAAAATGCAAAGTGCTTCTGCAAGACTGCTGTGATTACGTAGATTTAGTGCTAGATAATGAAGTCATGAAGGTTGTCGACCGGTTTGTATACCTGGGAAGCTGCATCAGCGTCGGCGGCGGAGGTGTAAGGAATGAAATAGGGGCGCGTATTTCTAAGGCTAGGGCGGTGTTTACTAATCTGAGTCACTTATGGCGATAGAAAGGTACCTCTCTGAAGCTTTTGGGTCGCGTATATCAGACAACAGTGAGGGCTGTATTACTATACGGCAGCGAAAACTGGCCACTCAGAGTAAAAGACCTGAACCGTCTTCAGGTGTTTGAACGCCGATGTCTGCGTTCAGTCGCTCCTATCGGGTGGCACCAACGAGTGAGTAACGAGGAGATTAGGAAGCGGATGTTTAGAACTGATTGTCAAACGAGTTCTTTCGTTCAGTCCTTACACTTGCACAGACTTAGATGGTAGGGTCATGTGCTAAGGATGACAGCTAGTCGTCTGCCACACCGAGCACTGTTTGCCGACGCTGCGGTCGATTGGTGCAAGGTGCGAGGTGGACAGATGATGACCTGGCGTAGACAAATGAAATCGTTCACGAAGGGGTTGGTCATTGTAGTTCGGGTTGGAGCCCTCGCGACTCACAGAGTCGGTGGTTAGAGACGTTACGTGAAATGACGACTAACCGAGCTGAGTGGCGTGAATGTTGTCGTTGTTTGTCCGAGTTGTCTGTGAAGTGAGTGTATGTAATGACGCGGGGCAGTGAAAGCCGTAAGGAAGCTGTCTTGCTGATGACGCCTTACTTTCACTTACAACTCGGTTGTTTGTTTGCAAGGTGTAGGTGCCTTGATGTTGTATGTTTGAATGTAGACGTAGCTATTTTTAGTGATTACGTCCCCTTCCCTTCTTTTTTTTCTTCTGTTGCTATGTAATGTTTTCTTTCTTCTTCATGGTTGTGTGGCAGTTAAGCATCAGTGTGAACCACTGATGTGTAGCTGTCTATGATGATGATGGTAAGTATAGCACGTTCGACCAGTTGTTACTAGGTGTCTAATTGGTCGTTCGTCACTTCCGGTACACCCTTAATGGTCCTCAGTTCTTGATTCTTATTGTTGCAAACCGCGATCTTTCCGATCGCTACTCGTTTCGCGAAGTGCATCACCTTGATTCCATCCCGCGTTTTCACACTTTTCTGGGAGTGACAGTTTTGTAGATGGTGCTTTGTCAAGCGTGTCAGCACTTGTTGGCCACGACACCATCAATTTATCAGCTTTAGCCTACGCACAACAAAAGAAGCATTATTTCTGTGCACATTGCCGACAGCCATCATTGTGCCTCGCTTACCTACCGACGCCGACCGCACTCGGAGCGATCTTGTGCGACACTGCCGCTGGACTTCCCCATCCAGTCCTGCCGTTACCCTTTCGATATCGCGTGTTTGACACGCCACATGGAATCGCACATTCAAACATTCTGGCCCAGGCCAAACTTGCTTCTGATAAGTACTTCTGGCCTGGTATGCATGAAGACATTCGTACTTGAGCAGAATTTTGTTTAGCTTAGGTCCACCGCCACTTGTCGATTCCGATTCGCCGATATCCTTCCATCACATCTCGACTCGGGCACCTTCACATCGATATTGTCGGTCCTTTGCCACCTTTCGATGGCATGGCCTAGGTATTGGCGGTGGTAGATCGTTTCTCGCACACCGTAACGCGCGCACCCTTTGAGCGTTAGGTAGCATCTCATGATTGCCCAGCTGCTGTAACAGCCGATGGCGGCCACCAGTTCTAATGTGGTTGCTTTGTGGAAATGTTGAACGCTGACTACTGCGTACCATCCGGCTGCAAACAGAACGCCGCCGTTGATGCAATCCGTTGAACAGAAACTCTGCCAGTGGTTTTTCTGAGCATCTGCGCAGCCCACAAAGCCAATCTTCTCGTTTCCAGTACCGAACTTCTTTACTGTCAGCCGCTGCGTCTTTCTGGTAATTACATTTTGTCCGCCGCAGACACTCCTCCACATGATATTTCCTACGTCAAGCAGTTCGTGTGTGGGAATACCATCTCTCAAATTACTTGTCCCTATCAATCGCAGATGGGCGCAGGTGAGTGGTGTGACGCGGATCGAAAAGAACAACACAACCGTTAAGATCATTAGCAGCCATCAACTTCAACATGAACGGAAACTGGCAAAAACTGTTGAAAATGTGTAAATGTATCGTGTTGGCGCTGCGCTTCTGACGGCGAATAGGGAGACATGTTTGCTTGCAACATATTGTTTAATTCCGTTGTGTATTTTCACACAACATGTAGTAGATGACCAGCAATAAACTGCTTAGCAGGCCAAGTGTCCTCTGCACTTACGACGGGAGGTGACAACGCTAACATATTCGTGATCGAATAACTTGCTTAAAACAATGACAGTGGACAACGCGCTCAGTCTGAAGTATATATTACTTGGGTTTTTTGTTCTACACATTTATAGTCTGGCGACTTCCATAACTACATAATCTCATGTTTTGGCTGATCTGATTCACTGTGTGCAATCCGTTCAAATCAAGTGTCAGTTCGTTAATGTTTTTTTTTGCGATTTGTCGAATTGCCTTCTACACACAGAGAGAGTGAAATCTGCAGTAGTTTGAAATGCGCATCAGTAGTAGTAGTTTCCTAACGCCACTTCAAATTTTGGTTCGTAATTTTTCCTGTTTCAGCCCATACTACTACTTTTTCAGATTCAGTTTTGTATCTTCACAGTCCCCAACATTGAGTCATACAATGTAATTTTTATATGAACACAAGTGCACGGTTATGTTCTGGATTCTGGTTAATAGCCTAACGGTTTTCCATTTTAAACAACCATTTTCCTTTAAACATTCTGTTGGAATGTTTCGCTGGGTATTTGTTCTCGTAATTGTTATGGCGAGAACAATAATTTAAATCATTTGTCATTTTATTTTTTCATTTCTGATCTACTGAATCAGTTTCTCAAACCTTGAAACTCTCTACTGAATACGGTGACGCATCCGCTGATCATGATCCGTTTACAGCAAAGTTGCTGAGTACCGACGTAAGTTTTGCCACCTATTTTAGTGTTTAGACTTCACCCTGAAGCAATATCATGTTACCCACATCAGAAAGTTACCGACGACGTTCGCCATGGTACCAGAGAATGACGAATTTTATTAAACTGTTTGTCAATTTTGAAGTTGTACAAAGCAAATAATTTCCGAGCATAAGTACTCATTGTTGTTCTCTTGTCGTTGGTATGTGCACTCTTAATGTACGCATAGATTTGGTTAAGCACATACTTGCTTGGTACTGGCGATACACGTGCTAAATTGGAAATATCAGTTATCTTAGAGGTCTAGTAAGTACGGAATTAGCCACTGCATGGATCGCCTGTTCATTGAGGAGTTTCACATTTAATTGTTTATTGTAGACCATGCAAGAGGTAAAGACAAACCTATTTGAGTGCATACATCAAACTGAATGTAATACCAAACTGATTAGAAGGGTGTTATAAAACACTTTCCAGTTACTTGCTTGTCTGTAATGCCACCGACTTGTGAGGCCAATTACATAGCAGATCGATAACAAATTGGTTAGCTTGCAACCTGGGCACAGGTACTTGGTTATCCTCTTTAAAAGCGGCTGACCCCCTCTAAGGGGCAACTTCCACCTTAGAAAAGTTCCCAAAACGTAAGTCCGTGGTGATCACAGCTTGCTCATCCATACTACAAAGAACCTGTTTGGTGGCAGGTTTATCAACTGATATCCAACAAGTGTTTGGCCTTCTCACAGTTATAATTCAACACATGTTAGAGATATTCGAATGGCGTTAATTCTTAGTTAATTTGCCGATATGCAGTAAACTGATGACGTGTGCTTACTTACGGAGCCAGTGTGTAGTTCGCATGAGTGTTTATGTCTGACCGATCATGTGAAGGTTGAACCGTGTAGTTCGCTAACTTTCTGAGTTGTACACTATTTCATGAGTTTCGGTAACGGCTGGAGGGAATTTTAGAATTGAAACAGATGTACAAACGGGTTGTGTAATGGCCAAGATATATCACTATGGTTCACAGAGAGTGTTCATCAGGTGAAATAGCTGTGAGTCGTCCATAACAAAATTGATAGTTATTTCCGGATACGACAGCATATTGCGGTCAGTTGCACATCTGCAGCTGACTGATCCTCAAGTTTGGTAGAAATTCTCAATTTCTTCAATTTTCTCAACGTTGTCATTATCAGGAGCAACAATACGAGTCGCTGTTACGCCAACTCCGGTTGAGTGCTGTTCATGCTTCTTCAGTAATATAAATTTTCCGGCCTTCCTGATGTAATTTTATACTTCGGAATAGGGTGTTCCACGTTTCGATTGGTGTAAACCGTATTCATGGACAGATGTCTGGCGACAGACGGTGGTAACGAACAGAAAACCCGATTATAATTACTACCCGTTAGAGTGCAATTATCAGGTTATTGTATGAAATAAAGTGTACAAACTACTTAAATTGACCATGTTTCATACATTGATGAACACACTTTGCGCGTCGCTTGACCGGGGATAGTAATTAGGCAATCAGTGAACACAAGACCCTCACTGATACCCGTTTTTCACTCAAAACACTACTGGCTATGGCTGTGCATTTAAGCCGTATTTGACAAGCGCAGTTATGCTGTGATCGCTTCACGCATCCCCCCCCCCCACCCTACAATCTGCCGGTGTGTCATCGTCCTTCCATGCCTAGCCAATCAACTGATGGATTGATATGCCGATCAGTTCGTTCTCTATTTGTACTCACTTGGCACTGGCGTTGGAGCCACTGGTAAGCCCCACACGTCATGAATGCTTCATCGTTAGAAGGTAGGTGCATCACCGTTGGGGTGAGGTAAAATGACTGAGCGGATCACAGTGTTGATGTGCGTGTCAGATGCACGTTGAATACACAGCCAGCGGTAATCTTAGAGAAGAAATTGCGAGGGCGAGAGTGTCCTGTGATCAGTGTCCATCCAGCGAGCAAGACGGATAATGACTGGGTTTTTAAGTGAGGTCGTATACGTAAACAACCATTTCTTTTTTTTACCATGCTAAGAAAGTAAAAAGATTTCAAG
>JTDE01021908.1:0-14885 GCA_014338405.1 Paragonimus skrjabini miyazakii | reverse complement strand
CCAGTGCATTTCTTTCGTTTTTGATCTCATCAAGTCTTAGTTCGACTGCAAACCTCCTTGTTGCTTCTGTAAACTTGACTTAGACGGACCTTCATGCCGTTGGTCTGAGGATTTGGTTTCTTGTTCTAACAGAATGTCCATTATTAGTTGTATATGTACATAACGACTTGTTTGCTGATATTGTCAATTCCTTTTGATCTTTTACGTAAGAATGAAAAACAGAACTCATGCCGCGCTTTTTGTCTCCATGAAAATGAACTTTTCACACATTTCTGCAGAAATTTCTGATCATTATTATCTAACCAACTACGAATGAAATAATATGCATGATTCACGCAAGACTGAATTGCAATGCATTTAACTATTCCCCAAACGCAATCGCACTATTCTTATTTATTGATATGAAACGTGCAAACCATATCTAACATATTGTGAACCCGCCTTCTGTCACTTTCGTCTCATTAGGTACCAGCCTCTTGAAAAAGTTATACCCCTGATACGTCCACTGCTCATGTACTCTATTGCTATGTAACTTTATTACTGTCCATACAATATATGTCTATGTCAATTTTATGTATCATACAACAGACCAAATTGAGGATCACCTCCAAACCGCTGTAATTACACAGCTTGCTTAACAAATTTCGATTGATAACGATTCATACGATACCAGTCACTTTTTATTGCAAATATCTAAATCAAGACGTTTATTTTTGTCTAAAATGGAGAAAGAAAGTTTTACTACTCAAACAACATGCATCGAACCTCAACTATAGCATTACTTTTTGACTCCCCCTCGTAGATGATTCAACAAAGAGGTAATCATGAAATTAACCAAAATCCAACGCAATTTTCTGCTTCACTATTGCAGTCTGAAGTTTTATAGCTACAAAAAAACCGAACACTGGACTGTAAACTGTACTAGATACTTTGAAAGACAGAGGTGATATAATTGTTGCAGGGAAGTGAATTTAAAAAATGAGTGCAGCCTTGCTGTGTTTATTTTTTTTTGCGAGGTTCTGCATCCTTACCTCCAGGTTTCTCATACAAGTCCTATATATGTCTTTGAATCACAGCAGCGTCTCGCTGAATATGTAAAAACTTTCATCCGCCAACTTGCAGCATCTTCTCACGCAGTACCGGATCAGAGAAATGAATATTTGCAGGTCCAGCTCACTGACACCAATAAGTAGCGGAATTTGAGATGATAACTCTTACGGTAACCATTTGTGCACTCTCCCAATGTGTTTTAAAAATTTTATTCTCCACGTGCGTGCAACTTTCTTGTTGCGAGTCCTTGTGATTGTGCTTTACACCGGATTCATGTGTGCCTGAGGGTCGGTGTCGGCTTAATCTGTTATCAGTCTCTTAGAAGAAAATATTCATTTTTTGTGCACGACGCACCAAGTCGCTTTTTATAAACACGAGCTAACCAGACGTGATCTATAAAAGATACTTTGAGGATGGAAACCGAGTATGCATTACACGGAATGCACTAACGGTTACGTGTAACGCTCTAGATAGCATCGTCACGGGATAGTGATTTGAGAGGTTAGAGATCGGCCTTCAACGATTCGTTAAACTTGAAGTTTGTGGTCTTCCGATTACCGCCACACAGTTAGATGAAATGCAAACAAGCCATTGGACGACATACATGAAACTTTTAAAGTAGCCTAAGGACGATAAGGAATTATGAACGTTGGAACCACGTGACCATGAGCAAGTCAGTGAAATTCCCATATCACTACACGTTTCTCAAGCTCTGTGCAGTCAAATGTATGGGTGGTGAAGTGATTGAATATCGCTGCACCATTGCGTTGTTAGTAAATTTTACCGCCTTTTTGTTTACCACTGAGCCAATCATACGCTACCTGATCGTATTTATTACAGAAGTAAGCAAACGCAAATGGGTCGGACGAAGACTGACTGTCCAACTATTTTTGTTTGCTATGTTATGTCAACGTTTTCCATCCCATCAGTACAGAGATTTCGTCTGTTCTACTTAAGGAGTGTTTTCTTTTTGGTTATTTCTGGTAATCTCGTCTATATGGCTAAGTGTCATTAATTTGTGTTTCCTCTCAGTTGCATTTTTTTCGCTACTATCTGTTTAGCTTTACGTGAGCCCCATATCCGTCCCGAAGGGCACTCGTCTGTTAAAGCATAGGGATGATTGCGTCTTCGATGTTTGGTATTTATAACTGTACTCCTCCCTTTCCTCCACTGTACAGCTTACAAGTTGTGTTAGCATATGCTCCTCATCACTCAGTGCACCCAAGCGTGATAACATTCTACTTTCTTTCTTATGAAACGAACTACAAGCAGCTTTTTGATTATTGTTCCCGACCACACTATGAAACCAACGCGCTCTCTGGAGCTCATTCTATTCTATGTTTATGTGTTACATTTGGCTACAATTTGACGTGGACTCTTCACGTTAAAAACTGTCTTATTAACATGAGAAGGTTCACCTCTTGTATTTTGCCTCTAAAGTCTTTTGCTGTCCTGGTAACCTTCGTTGACGCGTCTCTGTTTACATCTTCCTCTTCCGATTCGACCAAAGTTCTGCTACCAGTTGTAGCGTGCATGATTGACCAATTTCACTAGAGTATAGTCTTTTCACCTGACGCTACGTGTCCATGGACTAGCTTCCTTCAGGTTACCTACTTTAGGTGATCGCATTTTCCCAATATTATTTATTACAAGACCATAATGAGTTGATCAGGACAATCTTTTACCCTTGATAGACCTCTGATGCATAAATTCTTGTAGAACACTTGTAGTATCGAACCGTAAATCCAATTATAACCCTATCCCCTATTCCGTGAGTGCTTTCGCACGCTCATCGATCGCGTTATTCCTAAATACTTCCCCCCAATCTTTTGATCAAATGCATTGAATATTTAAGATCAACAAAACACTCCATTAACAATAGTGTATTTAGTCCTCCTACTAATATCAATGGAATTATAGATTTTCATACTTTTATGCTTCCTCCCCAAGTTTTTAAATAACTATTAACCAGCACACTATTCGCAATCCCTGATGATTGGTTTTATTGCTCAGCCCGCTCATTGTTTTCGTATTTGTTATGATGTAACTAGTCTGATGATTAGACACAAAAAACAACTCTTGTTGTGCTAATGATTTAAGTTCTGTTAATCGTTTGCTTTAGAAGTGTTATACGGTTCTGATGTTTCTGCCTAGCTCAATATTTATGTGTCTACACTGGTCTTCAACTAGACCCCGTTACAGCGCTACAGGAACCAGTACACACGCTAGTGATCCTTTTGGTTTGCTCCAACTATCACTATTATTTTTACTAGTCCAGCCATATTTACGAAAGAGCTAACTACAAAACGGATTTTCTATCTTAATCTCATCTTATTTCCTGAGAACACAACTACGTGGCTATCAACTATTCACTTCTCGAGGTGCATAAAGTAATCGTTGGACTAGACTTAGTTGGTATGTGGAGACTAACGCGTTGAACTATGGGTAAACCGAATCAGTTTTAATCACATAGTGTCCTTCCGGATGGCAGATCAAAAGCTTCGACGCCTAATGTTTTCTGGTAATCAACTCTTACTGACTAGCACTCTTGCTTGCTCATCGTTTGACACGTTAATCTCTACTTGTTTGTTTTAGCTTTTGAAGTACGTTGACCCGTTTTGTCCCACTGTATGTAAGCAGAAGTACACAGTGAAAATTTGTCAACACTTTAAAGATAATCCGTGTTTTCGTGTGTCATGTGATTCAAGATTTTCCTGCTTTAAAAAAAGATCTACCTGGTGGTACTGTACTGGGGAGATTGATTTGTATTTGTTTCATCTACTTGTGTGCAGAGGAAGTAACAGCCTTACAGAATTTTGTTTTCCACTAACTTTAAATTATATGAATAAAAAACGTCACTCATGACACTAATAATATGTTAGAGCGATTTGAAACTGTGAGCCAAATTCACTGTGCTACAACTTTAATACTTCAAACGATTTAATGAAAGCAGCATATACCATCACCATATTTCGCAATCCTTTTCAGCTTTTCAACACAGATGACTACGAATTGGCTGTTCTACAAAAAGGACATTGCCCATTTTGCCGGACATCGGGAGAATAACAGTCATTAAAAACTTTTCTTCAAATCTGTTAACTCTTGTTATGTTATTCAATAAAATGTATGAGTGCTACGATTTATCTGTTGTAAGTTCAGATGAACTCACTGTGTTCGCAAATAATCGATTATTTATCGCATTTCTACTTCAGGAAATCTGTCACTGATGTGTTCCACTCAGCCTATTGTCATGACGTATTTTGATGGTGCGTGAATTTCCTAATGTCCCTACAACCATTCCGCTTTCTGCTTGTGGTTTTGTGTTATCGCAGTTCAAACACGTGTCTTATTTGACAGCTTGTCTACGAGGATAGGTATGCTGCAAATCCTTGAGCGTTAATGGAGTGCCAATAGTTTTGTGTATGACCACACGAACGTTCGCTGGTCATCTCACAAGGCCTCCAGGTTACGCAGCTCTGAGAAAGTTTTGTAACATGCACATTCATTTGTGAACAGTATAGCACTACTCATACATGCGGAAACTAGAGGACAAGTCCCAACTCCAGAAAGACGAGGAACCAGAAGCGATCATTAGAAACGTGTGTATCCACTGTGCCCGACATGTCACCAAACAGAATGTGACTGCACTGCTGTCAAAGATATGACTACACGGTTGTCGTGCGAAATAGTATTTGCGTTTGTTGTTTTATATTTTCTTACACATGTTAATTGATATCGTGCAGTAAACCACTTCTCAGATCAAGCGTACTTTGAAGTCACAACATTGGGTGCTGTGATGAACTCGAAGATGAACATACCCTGGTGGTAGCCGTTCAAAGATGGAGATGTTTAGGTATTCCCGGAGGACTTCAAGGCTGTGGCTGAGGTGGTCCGACTCAAGTCCAAACGTGAAAAGATGACTGCCCAGCGGACGCTTGTGAATGGCTGAGTCAAGTCAGTACTGAAAGCACTGCGAAGCGGCACTGGGACGATGGAGTAGGCCGTTGCAGATTAGATACTGATGGTTACGTTTAGCATCCAGGCCGACCGCCAGTAGGCTATATAACGGTTCAAGTCGGCTAAACTTAGACAAGGATCGGATCCCTACGTATTCGCCCCCAATCTGAAAAGATTATTGGACATGATACCACCAGAAGTGGATCAACAGTCACAACAGCAGTTGTTGCTGGAGCAGTCTTCCAACCCAAATATCATCAGATCAGGAAGTCGTAGTCAACTTTGCGTAAAACCAACAGCGCATCCATCATCTTTTACGACTAAAGTTCTGGCGCATAGAATCTGAATTTTCGTTGCACTGTCCAGTAGATATTCACTACAACAGACGTTATAAAGCACCCCGTAATACTGTTTGCAAATTGGTGTGTTGCTACAGTGCTGACCTAGTGTCGATAGCTCTTATTCGAGCGTAGGTTCCTTAGGTAGACAGAGAACGTCTAAACACCCCTGTTCTCTATAACCCAAATAATGTCACAGTGGTTTAAACTTCGTCACCTTACACAAGACGGAATATGGATGGACTAACTTCATCAAACAAATATAAGCCAAGATGGGCATTCAAAATCACAAGACAGTTTGATGGTTATACACCAAGTGAACTTCAGTAAATCGAAAAGATTGACATAAAAACAGTTCATTACAGTCTCACTGTTCACAAAGCCATTGTTTTGTACATGACTTAGAAGTCAGGCGCAGTTAATCATTGGTAGTGTGTTGTAGCAAATAGGTAAAATATACAGTATGAACGAAAGAAAACAGCGCGTTAAGAGCATTGTGTGGTGAAACCATATCTAGTCCAATTTCTACTTGTACGCAAAATCAGGCTAACGATGATTTGTCCAATCAGGATGGTCATGTGACCCAGCCCAATTATATGTATGAAAAATGCAAGGCTATAAATCCCCAACATGCCTTGAAAATTTATTCTATGAGCGTGCTGGCTGCAGCGGTTCACAGTCGTGTTGTATGCGTTTGCAAAAGTGTAAATCATGGTCGTTCTTCGTTTGTACTGTATTCCTCAATGAAAAGTAACGTGACTAACTTTCGTAGATACATTGTAACGTTTGTAGGTTAACGATCTATGTGAAATATCTACGTATTTCGTTTTCATTTGAGTATTTCAGGTAGTTTTTGTTGACAGCGCGTTGTGGTTCAGAACAATGCGCATAACTTTAGCAGTTGGTTATTTTTTACCGTTGTCCACAATAAACCGTTTAAAAAAACGAAGTATATTTTGTGTTATTAATGGGTGCCATGTTATTATTACTATATACTTGTGATAATTAGGATGGAACTATATAGAATACGGTCAACCGTATGAGGATCGCAAAACACAGTTAGGCACAACAACACAGAAGGTACTGTAATAACCCGCAGTTGAAGGACTCACGGGAGCAACAGTAATTCAGTGTGCAAGGGACTGGATGTCCATTAGCTGAAACGGATAGTACGAAAGTTAGTCACAGAACTGATGAGTTGAAAGCCGTATTCACAACCACCCAACTGAGAAAACAAGTTCCTAGGAAGCGTTTATTCAGCAATACATGAAAAACAAAAGCACAACTTGATGATAGGTGTGTACAAGTTAGCGAAACAAACGTTTTACACTTAATCATTGTTCCCTTCCGTTGGTGTTTCGTACGCTTGGTCCAGGTGCGTGGACGCCGCGAAATCTAGAATGAGGAGGTAGAAAAGCACATGTTGCTAAGCGCTCAATTTGATTGATATCGTTGCTGTTACGATATATTTTTGAATCTTATGTAACACGTAAAAAATATTGGAAACATTTGCACAACAAAAGGAAACAAATCATGCCAGTCATGTTCATCACATACGCTACATCTTACATGAGCCTGCGGATATCTGTCATTCCATGGTTGCCTGGATTCCAAACGTTCACATCTTCAGTTTTTCAAATGTTTCAGCTACTTCCGAAATAGACTGTACTCCAGTAATGTCGTTTTATTCAAAAGCAACAGGATTATCTATGAAGAATTTATTAAGATTCGAAGCAACAGAGTTTTTGTTTACTGATGAGTCTAGTGCTTCTTTTCGAAAGGGGCCGACTGGAAAGTCTATGGGGATGCGACAGCTGCGATCAATTGTGGGTGATGTTCAACTTGAAGAGTTTTTGTTAACAGAATGAACTCTAGAGTTGAACTCAAACTGGTCAACATGTCTTCGATCGGAGGAAAGGTCTTCTATGTCAAGAATAATAACCATGCGATTTTTGTGAGAATAAAGAATTATTCCATTAGCTGGACGTACATTGTTGCCTTTGAAAAACGTAACATCAGCTGTTTTGCACAGTCAACACATGCACGTAGAGAACGAGATTTGAAAAGGATTGGGATACGCTTCCTAGTTACCGAATATGATACATTTCTGTATTGCGTGAGGAATTTATCGATCGATCGATCAAGTTCCACAAATGAGTTTGGTGTTAAAGAAGTTGTGGCAGATTTCAATGTGCGTACAGAATTTTATGCAAGTTCACTGGACTGTAGATATCGCGAAGCAACAAACAAATGTCGATATCCAAGTCATTTAATCCATTCCTCCAAAGACTTGGCAGTGAAGAGAGTACCATTGTAGGTGACCAAAACAGCAGGTATACCCTCACGATAGAATACTTTCCTCAAAGCATGTTGCGTAAAGTTTGCACTCGGTGATGAGTTGGGAAAATCCTCAGGCCACCTGGAGTAAGAACTAATAATCACCAATTCGTAGTATTCCTCCAGAAAAGAACCATAGTAGTCAACATGCTTCAAACGTAACAGGCCATGAAAGTCATCGTTATTGTTTCTTGTGAATCTTGTGTACACATTCGGTACAATTTTTGGCAGTTTGTTTAAAATCTGGTTCTAATTCCGGCCACCAGCAAGATAAGCGTGCAAACGACTTCATCTACTTCCTTCCTTCTACATGTCCAGAATGCAAGTCCGCAAGGACATCAGATCTTAGAGTCGGTGGAACTACAACACGGTCATCAAAACACAGTAATCCGTCTGGAGTACTGGACAAACTTTTACGGCGACAATAAAATGCAGGAAATCTACGCCGCTTCTGTTATGTCCAGCCACGTCTTAAGGCAGATATAACAGCACCAAAGAATTTACGAGTATCGCACACAAGTGCATCCCATTTTACTGGCGGCGGTTGAACTAGTAAACAGTCGGCGTCGTTAGAACTTGAGTCCGGTGACGGAATTCTGGATAAGTAATCAACATGGGGAATAGCTTTTGCACTACGATTGTGACGTGTAGTCGAAACCAGCAAGCGCGCACAGGTTGAATTTGAATTGTGTAACAGGGCGTGGTGCTGTGTTATTGACGTCGTTTTAGTTTTCGTTTGTGTAAGTCATGTGCATGGCTTGCTGGGCCTTTGGCTCAGGGTCCTTTGTATTGTTTCCTCTCTCAGGACTGTTGTTGGAACCCCTAATTCGGAAGAACGCTGTCCCCTGGTGTCTCTACGTTGCCCCACAGTTGTTCCGCAGGTGTGACGGACAACCCAAGTAGAAACAGCCGGCTTGCTTTGTTACACGATAAATGATTGTGCAATTGTAGGAACTGAGGGCAATGCTCCAGCGTTGCACCATGGCAGCAGATGACGTTGCCGGCGATTTGCTGGGATGATACAGAACTTTTAAGGCTTCATGGTCTGTTGCAGTAGTGAATGAGAGTCCAAAAAGATATTTATCAAGCCTTTTAAACGCCCGATATATTGGTAGAGCTTTACGTTTGGTCTCAGAATATCCACGTTCGACTCTAGACAGATGACGTTTATCACATACTTCGATAATCGCACCTATGTCAATTGACATAGTAGCATGACTATTCCCTGAGTGATATCTGAGCGTTCCCTGAGTGTACCCCGAGTGATCCCTGAGAGTTCTAAGGAGACACTTTGGGAACACTCAGGGAACCGTCGGGAGAAAAATTACGCGCAGCCCTATAATGCGATTTAATGAAATGCCACCTACATTTCGAGTGTCTAATATACTCAACCATGATGAAAGCTACCGTCTGCCTTCAACAAACGAGCAACGAAACTTATAAATCTTGGAATAATTGAAAAAAACCATTAAGATCAAACAAGTTTTATAGTGAGAAATAAATGGATCGCGGGCAGTTACCAAGTAGTCCAATGTATTACAATGAACATCCAGTCCTTCGCCAATGTCTGCAATAGCTTATTATTCATTCCATGCCTTGACATCTTTGAAAAAACAAGTTGTCAGCACGCATTAGAAAGTGAAATATCTCAGCTAATAAGCAAGATACAATAGTAACTTATATGGACAATCTGATAGAGAACTTACAGTTGTTCCAGAAAATGAAACATTAATTCACGAATGCATCCGGAATAATATCGGATATTCCACTGAGCTTGTGCAAAATCCACTTCCTGCGAAACGCAAGCTTTTAGCACGCATTATAATGCTAATGAGGGACGTCCCTCACCCAACGGTAAACTGTGTAACAGTTTGGTATGCGTAAGTGCTCCATTGAAATGATTCGATGTTTGATAATAAACGTTTTCAGCGATTTGTTCAAGGTTTCGAGGTTGGAAGCCCAAATCACCCGGATCCAATCAGTTTGTCCCTTTCGATGTCAGCGGTTTTCTGTTAACCTGAAAAGCATTTATTGAAAAGATGATGTAGCACCGCTATCGGGGGTTATAGAGAGTACCGTGAACAGAGTAAAATACTAATCTAACAAATTCCTAAGTAAGCAGAAATCTAATAACACTTTAAAACGGACCCTAGAAAAATAGCTGATAACCTCCAGTGGAAGGTCGACCTTCCATTGGAAGGATCGTTCCAGTGGTTGATAATCCTGTAAAAGAAGAACTGTTGCCTAAGAAGGTCCGAAGTCGAAGCCTGTAGAGCTTGTCGTGACTTCTTTGACTGTTATCAGCTAACGGGAAAAGAATTTTTGCACGTACTGTGCCAAAGAAAGAGTGATTAAGTCAACGCGGAGTCTTCGAAACTCAAGTGGATAAAGATCAGGAATTTCAAGAACAGACTCGTAGGGAAAATGCCACAAGCTGATGACCATTTTGGTGGCTACTTGCCGGACACTTTCGGCGGCGAGTATGTTTTTCTTCAAGCCGGTGCATACGACTTGATTAGCATACACAAGTAATGGCCTCATATAGACCTTGTAGAACGATTGGACGGTATGCCTGTGCGATGATTGTCACCGAACCTATTTCTCATTACTTTTGTTTTATTACATTGTTGACAACAGGTTGTACAATTGTGCTCGAGAGATAAATTACTTACTTCACCTAGTTCAGTATTCATAATTCGTCGAGAGAAATCGAGTACTATTTAGAACGCTTCAAATTATCGTGTCTCACAGGCAAGGAGCTGAAGGCGGAAAAGTAGGTCGCTCACTTCCTCACCGTAATTGGCAAAGATGCGTACAGCCTAGTGAAAAACCTGTCATTTCTTGATTCACCAGTTTATTTTCCCTACGAAACCCTGAAGAATCTGCTGATTTCACATGTGCGACCTGGAAACTTTGAAGCAGCTGAACGAGCCAAACTTCATATGCTCGTGAGAAAAGAAAATCAGGATATTAAACTGTTTATTTTAGAAATTCAGACTCAAGCTGCTCGGTGTAATTTCGAAGACCAATTACAGACTCAACTCCGTGACCGTTTGATTACTGGAATAAATTTGCGTGATCTACAACAGAAGCTTTTACAGCTTCCGAATTCCACTTTCCAGTCAGCTAGAACACTATGCGTGCAGTATCAGGATGTCAAAGCTACTGTGAAAGGTGAATCGATGGTTTTATACAACAACAACGTGAGACGATCAGAAAGTCAGCAAAGGCGGCCGTCTGAAAAAGTAAATACTGGAAATGCAATTGATGATAGTCACCCTGCACCCGATTCGTATGCTACCCGTCAGTGGAACGACTGTAAGTCATGTGGTAGCAAGCAAGTTCAATTCGTTTGCCACAGTTCAAAGTCTTCTTATACACATTCCAGTTGTGACGATGATAACTTGAATTCTGACTTTCAATCCATTGCTCTTACTGTGATTTCTGCTAATTCTGTTGATTCTACGCACCATATAATACAATCGTTCATTGTTAATGGTAGTTTCCAGCATTCCTTCATCGTTGACCCACGTAGGAGGTCAGTCAACGATTGTAGAATATGTGAATAATGTGGTATGAAATGAAGACAGTAGCTGAGCATACCGATGAACGTTGAAGTTTTTAATTGATTCGGGAAGGGGGAAATATTGTAACGCTTTGAATTTGTGTCCAGCGGTCGGATGCCCCAGGAATCGATTATATCTCCTAAAAATTCCAGTGAATCAACACCGAGGACATACTTCGAGGGATTAATAGTGATTGGATGAAACGTTCGAATAATAAGCGGAGGTGTTGTTCATGTTCACAATGATCCCGACTAGCAATCAACACATCATCAAGATAAACATAAACAGAATAAAAACCTCGGGTAACTTGGTTCATATAACGTTGAAAAGTTTGGGCAGCCTTACGTAGACCAAATGACATTCTGAGAAACTCAAAAAACCAAACGGGGTTGTGATTGCCCTTTTTGGAATATCCTCAGGGGCCACGGGAATATGATGATAAGCGCGCACTAAGTCAATTATCGAAAATGCGGTTTTGGTATCGAGAGTAGGAGAAAAGTCATGAATATTGGGAATTGTGTAACGATCGGGGTTTGCGACGTTGTTGAGTGCACGGAAGTCGCCGCACGGACGCCAGTCGCCGGACGTTTTAGGAACCATGTGCAATGGGGCTGAACAACAACTGTTTGACGGCCGGATAATACCTAGCTGTAATGCGTGATCAAATTCAGCTTTATCAGCCTTCAGCTTTACGGGTGGTAGTCGACGCGATCGAGCGGTAGTAGGACAGCCTGTAGTGTTGATGTGGTGAACTACTTCGTGTTTAACTTCTAGGGGGTCGTACGAAGGAGTTGTAAGCTTTGGAAAACTTTGAAGCAACGCAGAAAATCGTGGTGCAGTCTCGGGTATGAGGGTATGCAGACCCATGGAATTAATATTGGCCTGTGCGCCGTGCACCGTTAGCAACGTAGTGCGATCCAGAAGATTCTTTTGTTGCACATCAACGCTAAGTCCGAAAACTGACAGGAAATCAGCAACGGTAATGACATTTTGAAAGTCTGCAGTGACGAAAATTCAACGAAATTGGCGTCGTAATCCTAGATCAAACGTAAGTGAGCGCGTGCCGTATGTTGCTATTCAACTTCCATCAGCAGCTTGCAGGGCGGACAAATTAAGTGAAGAAAATTTTTCCCCTCGCCGTGGAATTACACTCACTTTGGCTCCAGTATCGGTGAGAAGCCTGATACCAGTAGACTTATCTGATATGAAAAGTAAGCGACATGGTGAAATTAAGCCAGCGACAGTCGTCGGCGTTACTGACTGACCAGTGCGTTTCCCGAAGGGGTAGAGTTGAAAGAGCATGGCTGGTTACACTTCCTTGCACGCTGACCAAAGTTCTGGTGGTACTAACAAAATGATGGTGTATGTGAACGCTGGCGGTTGAATGTACGCACATTAGATGATGACCGACTCCGCCGAGAAATATGGTTCATCAACTGCCGCATCTGCATTGTGAGTGCAGTTATTTGTGCGGTGAGTGCGTCATTTGGTTGCTGAGGTGGGGTGGGAAAGGTGTCAGGAGCCAGTTGGGTAGATGGGTTAGCTTCCAGCATCTTATCTGCAGCGTCAGCTAATTCCATAATGGGGACGGTGGAATTAAACGAAGCCAGTATTTCGCGGGTAGACAGAGGCAGGTGTTTCATCCAGAGTTATCGAAAAATAGAATCGTTCATTTTTCGGGGTCCAAGCAGCTGTTTCATGTATCGGAGTAGTTGCGACGGTTTACGATCACCCAGTTCAATATTGGAAAACAGCCGGTCTAAATTCTTCTGTTCGGCCAGTCCAATTCTATCAAGGCTTCTTTTAAGGTGTCGTATGGGCATTCATTAATAAGATCACAAACTTCCTCAGCAATCTCAGTTGGGGTAGATTGAACTACATATGAATACATCATTGGTTGTGACTTGACTCTATCAGTCCTGAATATAGCTTCGACCTGACCGAACCACAATCGGGGATTAGAAATACAGAAACTGGGAAGTCGAATATTAATGGATGCCTCTATGAAATCATTGTCCACTTCAACACTGCATTGAGACATGTCAAAATATTAAAATATCAAAAAGGAGGTAGGTAAGGGAAATTGTCACGCCGGGTTCACCAATTTGTAGTGGAACAGATGTGTGAACTACAGTAATTCTCGATACAAAAATAACGAGTGAAGTCAAGGACTGGACTCACCAAAGATTGACAATGTTTGTGAGGCGTCCAGTGACGCTGGGAAGTATTCGGATTGTTCCAAGCGTAACTGAGGATGCGAAGTAACTGAGCGGAAAGTTAATCCAACAAACAGAATGCTTCAAACTGGATGGCAACCACTGGCGTCGTAGGGAGAACCAACGAGCACGTGTAGCAGAGTTTATTCGAAAACGTGTTGTGCTGTTGTTTCAACCCGTCAAACAAAAATGTACAATGTTGTCTGATCCAGCATGCTGCTGTGCATTTGAAATTCCATATCTCTGTAAATAATCGAGATAGAGCAAAAGTAGAACGTGCAAATCTTACAGTATTCATTCCAGGCATTCTAATAATACTAAGGATATATGCCGGTTCTCATCGAATAACTCGGGTATGCCTTGCTGAACTTGTACAAAATTCCAACATGAACCACAATAATAGAAGTTTTACGGGTGCGTTTGAAATTCCATATCTCCGTAAATACTTTGGGTAGAGCGAAAATAGTATAACGATCTAAAAGTACTCTCTCTATAGTTTTCAAAAATATATAAGAAGCAAGTTAAGATCAGGTATACCCCGAATTACGAAGAAAAACACCCATTTTTCTCGGAACCTACCGTACGGATCACTACAGCGAAGCCATGATAAAATGCCTGAAATTACGGGTGCGCTTAAACAAACACCAGTGAATTTGATGAAAATAACGCCCACTTTTTCAAAGTGGAATTGACATACTTTTACTTATTTCATAATGAACTGTTTGGATTTTCATCTTTCACATTTTACTCACTGCCTGCCGAAATCCGCGTGATACCGTCACATGACGACGGGCAGTGTGCTACATGTGCAGTTACGCAATGTTAGCAAAACGAAGTACAAAATAATGCAAACTCTACACGTCGACGAATCAAATCCCTATATCTTTTTTAAGGTCAACTTTCGCGATGTCTATTACACTTTGTGCACCATGTATGGCGAATATGTTCCCGGGGTTACCTCGGAGCAACATATGTGCACACTTGCTGTCGTTTAGAAGGAGATTGCAGTCATCCGATCAGCACTTAATGCGGTCAAGTCTAGTCTACAATGCACTGGGATCATAAGCAGGCCTGAGTTGTAAATCAACGGCATAAAAGAGGGTATTGCTAGAACTAAGGTCGAGAAGGCCAGTGGTGTACATTAGATGCAACAGTGGACCTAGCACGCATCCTTGAGAAACTCCAGCGGAGATCGGAGAGGGAAAAGAAAGGTCCGATCCGGAGTTTACTCCAAAAGTTCTGTTACCAAGAAAGCATGTGATGCGGCGGAGAACCTCTTGTTGGATTCCATAAGCTTCTAGTTCATACAGAAGAGGACCATGTGGGACATTGTAGTGACATGGAGATACCCCCGGTCTGTCTGCTGTACGATGTGTAAAATCCTTCCTAAAATCTTAACTCACATTGTACATAGGACCTTA